>VMDO01003004.1:75681-153493 GCA_007922755.1 Pedetes capensis
CAAAAAAAAAAAAAAAAAAAAAAAAAAACAGAGAAGGAAAAAAAAAGAAAGGAAAAAAAGAAAACAAAACAATAGAGGAATAAAAATAAATAATATGAGAATTAGGATTCTTTGGTGAAAAGACTGACTATAAACAATGGATCCCCTGCTAGGAGAATGTGGGAATTATGCCAACAGCAACAGCATAGACAGTAAAATTATAACTTCAAAAATATAAAAATAATATAACTTACAAAACCTGTGAGAAGGGAAGGTAGAAAAATTTAAGAGCATCATTTTCCTTGTCATTCCTAGCAATGAATCAATCACAGTTGTCTAAAATAAAAACACTGAGGTAACAAAGGAATAAAGGCAAAATAAACATTTCCCAGTAAAGTAACAAAAAAAATTTCAAATCTACAAGTAAAAACTATTCATTATTTCTAATTATAAACAAAACAGATCAGAATAGCTACGTGGAAAGTGGCAGGAGAATACCAATAAGAAGTATTCTAAATAGTTCCAGATGCACCATTTGGTGGAAAAAGTCAAACACTGTTTGAAAATTCTGAGGGAACCTCTCTCCATCACACCCTCTTATTCCCCCCCAAAGCCATGATGCACTAAGAACTCCTTCAGCTACCACTCTCCAACCTAAACCTTTTACGCCGTACTTCTCGTGTGGGGCTGCAGTCATCACTGGCTTTTGCCTCATGCACTCTTCATCCCTTTTCTGGCAGCAGCCATTCTCCCCACACCATGTGGGCTGTCAGACCAAGGTGCCCTGGTCCAGGTGCTGAGTCCATGTGCATGGTGACTGGTCCAAGAGGGTGTGTGTGGTCAAAAGTGAAGCCAATCGGAATTCCTTCCAGGAAGTGTAACACACAGGGGTAAAACAAATGGGGATGCCGTGCTGGGACTAAACACCCCCAGACTAGTGGCTACCATCTTCCCTGGCCTTCTAGGGGAAGCCCATCTCCAGACACAGGAGACAGAATAAGCAGATAACAGGAGAAATACTAATAGGTAAATTCTAGGTCTCCGTTCCAATAGTTGAGGACCTAATTTTAGTGGTTGTTGTTTTTTGTTTTGTTTTGTTTTGTTTTTTTACTTCTTTTCTTTTCTTGTTTCTTTTCTTTGTAATTTTATAAGTTACCCCATCCCAGGCTCCTTCCCATTAGTAAGAGAAAACATTCTCCATACATACAAGTTATTTAGTGGGTTTGTGACTGGGCAACAGAAACTGCCTATAACCCATGGTTATTTTTTCCCTGTTCCCTTTCTTGGAAAAGGAGATGTTCCCTGCACTTTCCAAGATCCAGCCAATCACCCACTGGATCTCATTTCTCCCTAGTTCTTCCTTTTATCTTTTCTTTTCTTATTTCTTTCCCTCTCCCCACTGCACCCCCAGCCCCGACCCATGCCCTGCAGACTGGGTCTCACTATGTAGCCCAGGCTGGCCTCAGATGCATGATCCTCTTGCCTCAGCCTCCCAAGTACTGGAATTACAGGCGTGCCCCACAATGCCTACCCTCTCCCTCTCTATATACCTGGGCCCAGTTTTCGTGATGGTTTGTTGTTGCTTTTACATGCCATCGAGTCAGTGTCCCACTCACAGTGACCCTATGTACAACAGATGAAACACTATTGTCAGTGCTTCTCTGCTATTCATAGGGATGTCAATGACTGATTATTTTTTGGGAGTGGGCTGCCTGTTCTTTTTCCCAAGCCTATAGCACCTGGTGTTCCCAGGCGGTCTCCCATCCAAGTACTAACCAGGCCCAACCCTGCTTAGCTTCCAAGATCTGACAGGATGAGATGCCACAGTACTATGCCTGCAGCCATATCTAAGACTTAAATATGGCCAAATGAGTTCTAATGGAGAAAAGCAGGTGTCCTACCAGTGAAAGGCAGATGTATCTTTTCCAGATTCCAAAGGTAGTAGGAGAAAGGATTACCAGATTCTACAAGGTGCATCTCTGATTGGCTTGAGGATAAACAGGCTATTTTACAACCTTACAAGTATAGACACTGTAGATACCTGATAGCAATGCCAGTGTTACTTGTCCTATGGAAATAACGCCATGACGTTATTCTAGATAATTCCAGGTGATTCTTGTTCATAGCCTTGCAAAAGAGATGTGCTAAGGATTTCAATCTCTCCAAGTTAAACTGGATCAATTTTAACATCTTAACACTTTATCTCCTTAATAAATGAATAAAATCTTTGGAAATATAGTCATTTGCAGAAGAAATATGATTTCAACATGTCAAAAATTATACTTCAGCAGAGCACTGTGGCACACACCTGTGACTCAGGAGGTAGAGTCAGGAGGATTATGAGTTTGAGGCCAGAGGCAGCCTGTGCAACTTAGTGAGGCTTTGTCTTACAATAAGAAATGAAAAAGGTGTCAGTGGTAGAGCACTTGCCTAGCATGCTTGAGGCCCTGGTTTCAACCCTCCGGTACTTCTAAAAATTTTTTAAGTTATATTTCACCTGCTTTCAGTTTGCACCCTCTATGCAATCCTATCATTTTCTCTGTTCAGTAATTAACTTAGCTTGATTTCCAAAACATAACAACTCCTAATTTTTATCCTGTTTCTCTGGCCACTTCTCATCCTCCATTGATGACATTCTTTGTCTTGGCTCCCCTTAAAGGTTGTGGCTCTCCAAGGTCCTCTCTGGGTCCTTCCCCAGATGCGTCACTGAGTGGAGATGAGGATGTAAGCACTTGGCACAGTAGTGCCGCTCTGTTAATGCTCAGTAAAGGTTAGCTGTTGATGGATCGCGTCTGCTTGCCATGTCTGTTTTTAGACTACTAAAATTATGGTTTCTCCCCACTTCCTCTAAGATCAGGAACAAGACAAAGATGCCAACTCTGCCCTATCTTACTTAACATTGTGATTGAAGTCCTAGCCAGAGCAATCAGACTAGAGAAAGAAATCAAAGGGATACAGATAGGCAAAGAAGAGGTCAAATTATCCCTATTTGTAGATGACATGATACTTCACCCAAAGAACCCCCAGAACTCCTCTGGGTAACTTTTAGACCTAATTAACTCCTTTAGCAAAGTGGCAGGATAAAAATTAACACTCAAAAATTAGTAGCCTTCTTTACACCAACTATGAGCAGGAAGAGGAAGAAATTAAGGTTACAATCCCTTTCATGATATCCTACCAAAAACTTAAATACTTAGGAATCAATCTAACCAAAGACCCTGCAGATCTTTACAAGGAAAACTTCAAAACATTAAAGAAAGAAATCACAGAGGATACTAAAAAGTGGAAGGATCTCCCCTGCTCATGGAATGGGAAAAACAATATTGTAAAAACGTCTATACTACCAAAAGCAATCTATAGATTTAATGCAATCCCCATTAAAATTCCAATGACAGATTTTACAGAAACAGAAAAAATAATCCAAAAATTCTTATGGAAACACAAAACACCACGCATAGTCAAAACACTCTTAAGCTGCAAAATTTGTGCAGGCTGGATCACGATCCCTGACTTTAAACTGTACTACAGGGCTGTTATAGCAAAAACAGCTTGGTACTGGCACAAAATTGGCCTGAAGACCAGTGGAACAGAATAGAGGACCCAAAGATACACGCACCCATCTATAGTCACCAGGTCTTTGACAAAGGAGCATAGCTGGCAAATTGGAGAAAGCACAGATAGCCTCTTCAACAAATGGTGCTGGGAAACTTGGATAGGCACTTGCAGAAAAATGAAAATAGACCTGCACCTCTCAATATGCACGAGAGTTAACTTGAAATGGATAAAAGACCTCAACATAAAACCAGAAAACTTAAAATTACTAGAAGAAAAGATAGACAACACACTCCAATATATAGGCATAGGAAAGCATTTCCTTAATAAGATTCCAATGGCTCAGGAAATTGCAACAGAATAGATAAATGGGATTACATGAAATTAAAAAGCTTCTGTACAGCAAAGGAAACAATCAACAGTTAAGGAAGAGCCCATTGAATGGGAGAAAATCTTCACATCCTACATATCTGACAGAGGACTAATGGCCAGAATTTACAAAGAACTCAAGAAAGCAACTCCCAAGACAACAAACAAGCCAATACACAAGTGGGCAAAGGAACTGAATAGACAGTTCTCAAATGAAGAAGTTTGTAAGGCCAAAATGCTTAATATCTCTAGCCATTAGGGAAATGAAAATCAAAAAAACCCTGAGATTCCACCTTACTCAAGTAAGAATGGCCAAGATCAACAAAACAAATAACAACAAATGTTGGCAAGGTTGTGGAGACTGTTGGTGGGACTGTAAATTGGTTCAATCATTTTGGAAATCAATATGGAGATACCTCAGAAAACTAAAAACAGAATTGTCATATGACCCAGTTATACCACTACTGGGAATATAATATACTCAAAGGGAGACGAGTCATCAGACCACAGAGACACCTGCATCTCCATATTCAGTTCAGCACATTTCACAATAGCAAGGATATGGAATCAACCAAGGTGCCCATCAACAGAAGAATGGATAAAAAAATTATGGCACATATACACAATGGAATGCTACTCTGCAATTTAAAAAAAATGAAATAATGTCATTTGCACCAAAATGGATGGAATTGGAGAACATCATCTTAAGTGAACAAACACAAACCCAAAAAGAGAAATACCATATGTTCTCACTGATATGTGGGTGCTGAATCAAACTTAAAGGAAGGTAAAAATCCTACACATAAATTGAAATACAGAACAATGCACAACTAAACTTAGCATAGAAGGGACAATTTAAGGAATGGTAAGAAGGAGGGAGAGATCTAGCAGAGGGAAGTAAACATTGGAGAAGATGGGATGGGAACAAGCATCAATGAGGAGGGATGAAGGGGGAGAGGTCAATTTTAATGTAAACAGCACAACTTCATGAGTATGTTGGAAAAGTAGGGTAAGGTAACCCAAATAAGTATCAGAATTTGACTATAAACTAGCCATAAGGCTCCATAAATTTTGTGGGTCAATGAAAGTGTTGCCAGAGGTGATATAAAGGATGCATAATGGAAAAAGCCATTGCTGTATTACTCTCTACCCCATCATCATTTACTAATAAAGGGAAAAAATAATAATAACAAGAATGATTTTTAAAATTATGGTTTCTCCCTCCACCCCCACCCCTGATGAAGACTAGGTCCTATCTTCTTGTCATCCTGGCATCCTTGATACCTAGACATAGATGATGGAGGGAGAAAGAGGGAACTATTGGTTCTCTTATATAATCACCTTTTATTAAAATACTTTTAATGAAAGGAGTTTTTTTAAGTACTGAGAGGTTGAACTCAGAGCCTCACAAGTTAGGCAAGTGCTCTACCACCAAGCTGTACTCTCAGCCTCCTTTTCATTTTTTATTTTGAAACAGGGTCTCAGTAAGTTGCACAGGTGGTCTCTGGTCTCAAACTTGCAATCCTCCTGCTTCAACCTCCTGAGTTACTGGGATTGCAGGTGTGTGTCACAGCCCCCAGGTGAATGACGTATTTTAAAATCCCTGAAAAACCCTGACTCCCAACCACCAGTAAAATTCTAGAGAACAGAATGTGGGAACTCTCCAATTCTATCTCCCTCTCCCAATTGCCAAATCATGGGGATTAAGACCAATTATGGGAAAAGGACCCAGCAACCCACTCCCAAAAAACAATAAGCCATTGAAAACCCTTTGAATAGCAGAGAAGCACTAACAATACTATTTCACTGTTATATGTAGGGCCACTGTGAGTTGGACAATGTCTCAAAGGCACCCATCAACAAGACCAATTATAGCCCAGAGTCACTGGGGGTATGGAATGGGGGAAGAGCAGCATTGCTCAATGAAAATATGTGCAAACTGCCTATGTAGTTTTAAATTTCCCATCAGCCACGTTGAAAAAATAAAAAGAGGTGAAATCAATTTCAATCACATAGTTATAATTTAACATCCTTATGATGTATTTAACAAGATGTCCAAAATACAATCATTCTAATATGAAATCTATATAAAATTATTAACATGGCAATTTATATCTTTATTCATACTAAATTTCCAAAATATAGTATTTATGGTACAGTAACAACACATATGGGTTTGGCCTGGCCACGTTTCAAATGCTCAAGTGGCCACCACGGAGGGAAGTCACAGAGACCAGAGGCTCCAGCAGGTAGGCTGAGGGAATTGACAAGGCTGGTATGGAGCACAATGACTGAGGTAGCACAGGGGTGACTTTTTGAAATTCAAATCTACAATGTCTCCCCTTCTTTAAATCATTAGTAAATAGCTCCAAGGATTTCTTGTTGTTACAGAGACCAAATACTTTAAAATGGCTCAAAAGGCCTGATGTGTTGTCCCTGTCCTGCTTATCCAGCGGACTATGAGTGGTAAGCAGAGACAGATGGCTCATACCAGCACTGCAAGAGGAAGGAGAAAGCCAAGGGCCAAAACGGCCCCACCCCCTCCCACCCAGGGACACCAACCATCTGGCAGAATCTGGGACTGGGAAGAACCACTCTGTGGCTTAGCCCTCCACAAACCACAGGCTAAAACTGAAAGTGAAGCTACCCAGGCATTAGTGAGCTCTCTTAAGAGCAGCAGGAAATGAGGGATGTTTGCAGGGTCAAGAAGAATAATGTGTGTAGAGCCAATATACAAATGTTAAAAACATCTGGAGGGTAAAGGGTAACCTATATGGATAATGCTTATCAAACTGCATATATGAAAATTGTCACAACGAAAAGCATGTCAAAATGAATCACATTATGATGTACATTAAAAATTTCTAAAAAAAAAAAAAAAAAAAAAATCTGGTTATTTGTAACTGAAACTACAAGAGGAGAAGCCCAGACGCAAGCTATGATACACAAGTTATCAAAATAGTCAGCCCCCAAGAAAGGACAAGGTGGTCAGTATCATTACATTAACTAAATTTGGATCCCAGCCCTTCTAAAACTTCTCATTAAGCAGCGGTTACCAGCACTTGAGAAGAGGGGGTTGGGGTGGGGAAGAGTTAATGGCACAACAGTGGTACCACTAAATGGGAGAAAGAACTTCAAGTGTCTACCACACAGTAGGACAACTGGTTGACAGCAATTAGTTGAATATTTCAGAATAGCCATGGGAGAGAATTTCAAACGTTCCCCAAAGAAATGATAAATGTCTGAAATGATAGATATTCCAATTAGTGATTTGATCATTATATATTATATATCTATATATATTGAAATGTCACTCTGTATCTGCCCAAAAAATATGTACAATTACCATGTGTCAATTAAAAATAGAAATATAATAAAATTCCATTTGACACTCAGACTATAATAATGTGCATGTATATCTATAAATATAACTGGTATCAAAAACATAAGCAGAGTTCTAATTTTCCAAATTCATAAACTTACCTACAAAATTGTATTAAAGGAACTCTTCAGCAAAATGTGAATATTATTTCTAAAATGTGTACTTCATGACTGTCATATCTGAGCAAAAGTGAACTTTTATCAACTACTACTTAATAAAGCAGGTAGAATTTATTTTAGTTAGTGCTATGAATCAAATCCAGGGCTTTGCACACACCAGGCAAGTACTCTGCTACTTAGCTACATTCCCACTCCTACAGGTAGAATTTTTTTAAATTATTTTGTTTATTTATTTACTCATTTGTGGGTTATTTTTAAGCTAGAGACTTACTGTGTAGCTAAGGCTAGCCTGGAACTCACTCTATAGTCTAACTTGGCTTTGAAGTTCGGATCTTCCCACCTCAGCCTTGCAAGTGCTGAGATTACAGGTATGAACCACCATACACAGCCATAATTTTAAAAATATATATAAATAAAGTATTAGTGATTTCCACTTAAATATAAAGAGTTATCTTTTTACATCATGGTTCATGTTTCTTCAAAATAAAAATTCCTTGATATATATAATATGGGTTTTTCAATTCTTAAAACGTGAATTAATAATGACACTGTCTTTAAATAGAGTACTGTCAAAAAACATTTTAATGACAACTTTTAATATTTACAGCTAAAGTAAAAATATTTTAATGATAATGTTAATTAAGCATTCATTTTGGAGCCAAGAGGGCTAAAAGAAAATACATAAAGGAGTACAAGAAAGAAAAATGTTGCCAAGTTATTTGGCATTTATGAAGTAGAAAGAATTTTACTCTGTCAATACACAGAACTGGCAGGGTGTTCCAAGTAGAATATTCCACAGCTATCCTCAAGTGACAGGTCATAGCCAAATACAAGAACACTAAATTATTGCATAAAGTAACCTTCAGGCTATGTGCATAAGGTTATATGGAATATAAATGAATTTCATGTATAAACTTCGGTCCCATTCCCAAAGTAACTCATCATGAATTTGGACACATTGAAAACTATAAAATCTGAAAACACTTTTGATCCCAAGCATTTTGGATAAGGGAAACTCAACCTATATTCTCTTTTGTGAGAAGGATAAAGCAACAACAATGAAAATGCTTACCAATCAAGAAAGTGAGATTTGGATATAATTTTTATAGAGTTAACAGTGTAAATATTTTTACCCTTTCAAAAAGTAAAATTAACAAGGGAGGGAAAAACTAAACTTGAATCCAGATATAAATGAACTAAAATATTCCAAGTCAGTAACAGAAAAAATTAATTTCAGCCCTTTTAACCAAAATACTTTGACTGGACAGTCACAGCTGGATACATTGTAAAGATTTTTTAAAAAATGCTAAAATATCTTAAACTTTATTCAGTTTATTGGTGTCCATATTATGACCTCCTAATTTTTAAAAAAGAAAACATTCATATAAATTGTATGGTAAAGCAAGTAAATATATTTATGGAACCTAGATTTTCATCATAAGAGACAAAATACAAATATAAAATATTAGTTAAAATCCTTTTAAGAATGAATGCATGTGATCCAACATCAGCAAGTGACCACCAGCCCCACCAGACAGGACTTACTTCTTGGCAGTACTGCAGGATCTCCTCCTTGGTAATTATGCAGGTTTTGGTCCCTGATGGATCCGACTCCCACTTTCCGTTTTGCACATTCATGTGCATGTTCAGTTTGCCACAGAACATGGCGATCTGGGGTTCTGCCAGCAAACCAGCATTGCCATCAGAGGGCACCTAGAAAAATAAATTTCACTTAGTTACAGAATTCACAGCTTAAAGGTAGAAGTTCAAAGAGGAAAAGGGCCCCAGACAGCAATATCAAAAAGTTCTACTCCTGTTCATCCTGAATTATACATTAGTCTTCTTTCCAGCATTCTTTGGTTAAGTATCACTATATGTGCTATGGGCTGGGATTTAGCTCAGTTGGTACAGTGCTGCTCTGCAGCCTCTGAGGTCTCAGGTTCAATTCCCAGCACCGCAAAAATGGGAGAAGGATGTGGCAATCCACACCCAAGGGAATCCCGAAACAATCAGCCATTGAGCCGGACACAATTCTACGTCAACTAACAACGACAACAATATATGTGCTATAAGACATTTCCAACCATCTTTTATATCAAAATAGAGGAAGAAATTAACACTATGGAATTTATTCATTGAAAAACTTAAATATTTTTCCCATAGACGATTTTGCAGTACTTGCTGAAAGGTTCTGACAATAAAGATGATATTCTAAAATAAATACAATCCCTGTGGAAGAAATCACTTTCTCCTAACAACCATCTGCTGATTCACACAAAGCACAATGCCAGTCCCTGCTGATGACAAAGCCTCAGGGGTCAAGTTGTATGTCACCTCTCAGCACTGAGAGCAAGGCGTTATTAGTTTACCTTATTTGTTAACAAATGACTACATTCTGATTTTTGGACATAAAAATTCACGGTAGAATTCCCTATATCCACAAATGTCACCAAATAGGTGGGAAATTCCACCCAATTTTCCCCAGAACATTCTGATTCGTCACTCTCTCAGTTCCTTAAGTATGTTAAGGGTGTCCTATCTCCCCAGCCACAACTCAAGGAGTCCCCTTTTCATTCAGAGCTCAGCAGAGGGTCTCTTGTGTAGCAAGCTCAAAACAGGTCTTACCATGATCACTGCAGACAATACAGCACTGCATGAAAATGACTCTGAAAAGGTGCCTCTGTATTTACAATCCCTTCTGTGCACACATATTACCTTAAGATAAATATTTTTTAAACAGAAAATGGAAGTTCTGACATCTGTCCTATCTCACTCAATAGTCTGTAAGAAATGAAAAATAAATCCACACCCCATAAAAGAGTTATTTGAAACCAAGGAATCAAAAGGCACATTAAGCGTAATTCCTTCCTTGCTAAATCCACCTCCTGAGGAAATGTGAAACATCAATGCCAGGAAGAATTAACTTCCAACAGCAGTCATTCATGCAGTCACGTCCTGGGTGATTCCATAACTTGAATCTTCCCAAAAATTGTTCACAGGGGAAAAAAGTCAATGCTAAAATTGCATGGAGAGATTTCTATTTAAAAATGTCGTTTCCTGATACTTCTTCCCACAGAAATGTAAAATAGATCAAACACTGCCCATCTGAGTCATTTTCACAGATATTTTGTCCAGCTACAGCACAGGTATTATATCTTTTTTAAAACAAAGCAAAACACAAGTCTTGCACTGAACCTAGTCATGGGTCTAACAGTTACCAGCAAAATTTATAAAACCGTATTTTCAAGGAACTTTTTTACATTTAACAAAATTAAGACTCTACAGTGCAAGATGTTTAGGTCATTAATTTCAAACTGCAGCTGAGGCCACAATGTCAGATCATCTGCAGAATAGCTGGGACCACTCAGCTCCTCCATCAGAGCCCCCAGCCACCCACCACAACTTCCATGAAACGGAGTCTCATTCTCCACCAGATGCAAAGCAGCAGCTTATGCAGAATGCTCTATGAATTTAAACCTCACAGCTTTCTTGAGGGATTTAAAAGAAATTCAATGCCTCGATCTTAAAGATCAGAATACACATTTTGCCAATTTTATTGAAATAAGTGGTACAAGTATTAACATTGCAAGAAGGTTAAAAGAAGTCAAACAATAACCAGATGCCCATGTATGAGCTCCTGTAGTAGATGCTAAGGAGTGCCCAGCCCTGAAAAAATCTGCACTCCATAAATGGAATCTCCATTGGATTCCCCACAGTACTTTATCCTGCTCAACTTTCTTTATTGGTAATTTTTCGTGTACAACTTAATGGGTTTTATTGTGACATTTCCACATATGCATTTCATTGTACATTGCTCACATAACTTCCCCCTTACCCTCTCATGACTCTCCTCCCCTTTCCCTACCTCCCACACCAATGATCTCCTTTCTACTTGCATGTCTTTTTGTGAGAATATTTATCTATATATGTGCATCCCAATTTTGATATAAGTCCAAACTTTTTTCTATAGTGATCTACCTTTTTATATTCTCAGCAGTAGTAGATGGCTGGTCTAGTCCATTTATGTTATTGTCAGCCTTTGTATTATTACTATTTTTTCTTTATTTTACCTATTCTAGTAGGTTTTTTTCTATCTTCCCCCTTTTTTCCACCATACTTATAAAGTTGTGCTGTTTACACTGAGATTGATCTCTCCTCCTTCACCCCTCCTCATTGACCCTCCTACCCCTCCCATCTTCTCCAATCATTGCCCCCCTCTCTGCTAGATCTCTCCCTCCTCCTTTCCACTCCTTAAATTATCCCTTCTATGCTAAGTTTAATTGTGTATTTTTTACATATTTCAATTTATGTATGGAATTTTTTCCTTCCTTTAAGTTTGATTCAGCACCCACATATCAGTGAGAACATATGGTATTTCTCTTTTGGGGTTTGTGTTTGTTCACTTAAGATGAAGTTCTCCAATTCCATCCATTTTGCTGCAAATGACATTATTTCATTTTTTAATTACTAAAAACTATTCCATGGTGCATATGTACTATATATTTTTTATCCATTCTTCTGTTGTTGGGCACCTTGGTTGATTCCATATCCTTGCTATTGTGAAAAGTGCTACACTGAATATGGAGATGCAGGTGTCTCTGTGGCATGACGACTCATCTCCTTTTGGGTATGTTCCCGGTAGTGGTATAACTGGGTCATATGGCAGTTCTACTTTTAGTTTTCTGAGGTATCTCCATATTGATTTCCAAAGTGGTTGAACCAATTTACAGCCTCACCAACATGTAAGAGGGGTCCCCTTTCTCCACAACCTCGCCAGCATTTATTATTATTTGTTTTATTTATCTTGATCAGGCTTATTGGAGTAAGGTGGAATCTCAGGGCTCTTTTGATTTGCATTTCCCTAGTGGCTAGGGATATTGAGCATTTTTTCATGTGTTTCATGGCCTTATGAACTTCTTCATTTGAGAGCTGTCTATTCAGTTCCTTTGCCCACTTGTGTATTGGATTATTTGTTGTCTTGGGAATTGCTTTCTTGAGTGAGTTCTTTGTAAATTCTGGAAATTAATCCTCTGTCAAATGTGTAGGATGCAAAGATTTTCTCCTTAACTCTGTTGATTGTCCCCTTTGCTGTACAGAAGCTTTTTAATTTCATGTAATCCCATTTATCTATTCTTGTTGCAATTTCCTGAGCCACTGGAGTCTTATTAAGGAAATGCTTTCCTACGCCTATATGTTGGAGTATATTGCCTATCTTTTCTCCCAGTAATTTTAAGTTTTCTGGTTTTATGTTGAGGTCTTTTATGCATTTCAAGTTAACTCTTGTACATATTGATAGGTGTGGGTCTATTTTCATTTTTCGGCAAGCGGCTATCAAGTTTCCCAGCACCATTTGTTGAAAAGGCTATCCTTTCTCCAATTTGCCTGCTTTGCTCCTTTGTTGAAGATCAGGTGGCTGTAGATGGGTACATGTGTCTCTGGATCCTCTATTCTATTCCACAGGTCTTCAGGCCTATTTTTGTGCCAGTACCAGGTTGGTTTTGTTATTAAAACCCTGTAGTATAAAGTTAGGGATTATGATCTCTCCTGCACTAGTTTTGCAGCTTAAGAGTGTTTTGGCTATATGTGGTCTTTTGTGTTTCCATAAGTATTCTTGGATCATTTTTTCTATTTCTGTAAAGTCTGTCATTGGAATTTTAATGAGGATTCCATTAAATCTATAGATTGCTTTTGACAGTATAGCCATTTTTACAATACTGATTCTCCAATTATTCTGCTCAACTTTCAAACACATTCTTGTCCTAAATATGTCCAGTCTTAGGAGCATTGTGGTACTTTATTCTTAACTAAAGACACTAATAAGTCATTGCCACAGTTGGTAAGTATTTCATTGAATTAATTCCATCCTCTCTAACAAAATTTCCCTGGATGGTGTCTAAGCAATGTGTTCTACCTCCTGCTCAACACAAATGCACTTCATTCCATTTCCTCCACTTAAGGAATGTTTAATTGACAATCTCTCCCCTGTAGTAGCCAAGATCCTAAGAAGGCACTCCATGATCCTTCCCTACTGCCATTTGCCACCTGGGGCAGTCTCCTTCCACAATGCACCAGGGTTTGTCGGTGGAACAAACAGAATATGGTGGAAATGATGACATGTGATGTCCAACCCAAGGTCATAAAGGGTATCACCATTCTTCATTGCTTGCTGGGGTGACTCATTGTGAGGGAGGTCAGCTCGCATGTTGCAAGGACACTTGTGCAGTCACCCAGATGGTGAGGAACGCACAACCTCCTATCAAAAGTCATGTGAGTGAGCCTGGAAACAGCCCACAGACTCAGTCATGTCTTCATATGACAGGAGCACTGGCTGACAATATGACTGCAATCTCCAGAGAGACCCAGCGACAGAACCACTTAGAAGACACTCCCAAATTCCTCACCCACAGAAACTGAGATAATACCTGTTGTTTTAAACCACTGACTTTGGGATAACCTACCACATAGCAATAGATACCTAACATACTTCCCTTTTTCTCCAACTCTTGTTACAGCTACCCACAGCCTTTGAGATCCCAATAAGAAACAAAACAAAAAACTCCACTTTCCTCTATTCTATTACCCTACAAAGTAGAGAGTCAGCAAACGTTTTCAGTAAAGAGCACATTTTGGAGGCCATACAATATCTTTTGTGACTACACAACTCTATTGCTATGGCACAAAATCAGCCTTAGATAATATGCAAATAAATGGGTATGGCTTTTTTCCAATAATACTTTACCTCCAAAAAAAGGCAACATGCCAAATCTAGTCAGTGGGCCTTAAGACTATCCATTCCTATGCTAGAGAAATCATCTTCCATTTCTTTTATTGCTGACAAATTTTAAATCATCATGTGATTTAAACACTCAGTGGCAACACTTTCTCACTTCTTAAACCCTGTGGTTTACATTCCCACCACTGAACTGACACCTCCTCAAAGGTTACATATGACTCCTGTCTGAGAAACCAAATAGGCTTTTTCATAGCACCAGTCCTTTTTCACCTTCTTTGTCACACATAAATGCTTACTTAGAAGTCTTTTCCCTTGGTTTCTGTTACAGTGAATTATCCTGGCTCTTATCTCTCTGATTATCCCTTTACTGATTCACTATTCCCCAGTCCCACAGCAAAAGGCATTCCTAAAGATGAGGCTGTTATTTTTCTTTTACCTATATTTAAAAGTCTTGCTGATCATATTCTTTCAATTCCTAGCTAGAGAGATTCAGTTACAATATAACAATAGGAAATGATGTGGTTTGGCAGGCAAAATAGTACATGAGGAAAAGTCTTTGCCCTAAAAATTAGACAATCAACCATCCCAGCTTGTCCAGGACAGAAGTGTTTCTAGCATAGGAGGTTTTCAGTGCCCAAAACAGGAAGGTCCTTGGCAAAATGGGACAATTGGTCACTTCACTTGAATGTATTCAAACGAATCAAATCTAGCAAATAAATTCTCCCTCATTTTTTCCATGATTTCCAAATTTCCTTTTATGACTTTTATTCTTCACTTTCCTGCAGTGGTAGCCCTGTGGCATCCGATCCCGTCAGATCTCGGAAGCTAAGCAGGGTCTGGCCTGGTTAGTACCTGGATGGGAGACTGCCTGGGAACACCAGAAGCTATAGGCTTGGGAGAAGGACCTGGCAACCCCCTCCCAAAAATCAATCTGCCATTGAAAACCCTATGAACAGCAGAGAAGCACTGACAATAGTGTTTCCCTTGTTGTACAGAGGGTCGCTATGAGTCAGATACCGACTTGATGGCACCTAACAATAACAACAACAACAACAACATTCTTCACTTTGTCATTCTTTCCTCTTCTGGACTTTATACTTATTTTAATGCTACCTGTTTGTATATGAGTATTTATATGCTGACTACCAAATGGAGATAATTTTTCATATCTCTTCAAATACATTAATATGGCCTCAAAATTATCTAGTAATCTCTTAATTTTAACAATGTTAGTTTAGATTAAAACATACATGTTTTAGTTCCTTTCAGGTTTTCTACCAGATGAGATTTAGTATTAACTTTAAGAATAAATATATGGAGAACCATGATAATGAATATGCTGTATTTTCACAAAGTGAAGACAGCTTAATAGTTAAACTTGATTCCTCAATAATTACAGCAAATTATTGAACTAGAAATTATAAAATCAGTCGCATATACACATCTTGTTACACTTGACATTAAAAAAAACCCTTCACAAATAAATACTTAAATCACAAAAACATGTTTCTTGTGTAAAATTCTTTCCCAAACCAACACCAGCTGTGTACATGAAGCCTGGTGCAATTAGCTCGGCAATACAACCTGAACCAGAAGCCTTTCAATTCTTACTGAAACTCACCTATAAAGAAGCCCGTGTTTTAAGTAATATATCCCTGCCTCAGTTAATTAACACAAGACAAACAACCCACAGCATCCTCACCTGCATCTAGAAACCCATTTGAGAAACACAGCCTCTTGGCTAAAAGCAGCACACTAGGCCATGTGGCCACACAGGAGATAATACTTTGCTGTCCAACCGGGAGTCGAACAGATGCCCTCAAGCCCCTTTTCCTGAATAAACCCTCAAAGAAATGGATCAATGAATCATATGCAAGGTCCTGCTCAGGACCTGTTAATCCAGTCATTCATAAAAATGGAATCTTCAGGTCCTAGAACATTTGGTGTCAAAGTCATCCTAAAGATTATTACTCCTAACTTCTCAACATTATCCTAAAGATACCTAACATACTTCCCTTTTTCTTTAGCTCCTACTACAGCTACGCATAACCTCTGAGATCCCAATAAGAAAGAAAAAACAAAAAACCCCACTTCCACCCCAACTTCTTAAAGCATTTCTCTTAATAGAAAAGAAACATACATAAATAACTTAGAAGACGGGAACCATGACCCCTTACATAAGTACTATCAACCATCTAAAGTAACTCAAGGTTACTTGACAGAATTCTAAGGCAACATCTAAACAATTAGAACCCTAGTGTATCAATGGTCATTCATGGTCTACACATTTCTGGGAGACTAGACATGAAAATAATTCTTGTAACTTATATGACTTTTCACTGACAACATGAAACTAGAGATGCTTTCCCATGGGAAAACTGTGTTCAGGGACAATGAACATAGTAACTGGCGACAACAATGGAGCGTTCATTTGTGGTCTCAGAAGCAAGAAGCTGTTTACAGAATGCCGTGAACTACAGAGATGTAAATATTACACTTAACAACGCTGCGAATCTTTTTAAAACAACCCTTTGCTACCAGAAAAAATATTTTCTAGCCACAAGATATGGAGTACTGAAATTAAATGAAATGGACTTTCCGAGGGGTAATTTAGCTAGAAATTGGCCTTAAATGGGCAAAGTCAAAATAAATATAAATATATAGACCTCATCTGAACCAATCTGCAGAGTTGAACTTGGAAACATACACCCGCAATTGCTGCAATTTACAATTAAGTCAAAGCCGGCTTCTTGAACAAATTCCCCTGCAGCCTTTCAAGCCAGGCATTCCTTTTCTCCAAGAAGTTTCCCTTTTTATTATCATCAAGAAGATCAAAATTCCTTATAGAGCAGGCTTGGCAGCATTCCTCCCCACAGTGGCAACTATAAGGCAGAAGTGAACAAGGAGCTCTCTGTCTCCCTGGCTGAAACGTCCTGCTTGGCAAAGAGGCGGCACACATCCATAGCTTAGCTGCATCTGTGGATTTATGCAATTTTAAGATTTCTGGCTAATGGAAACCATGTGGTTTCTGGATCCGAACAGACTTCTCACCAGTATGAATAGATGGCCTGGCTTGGTGAAGTATCTGGTACTCTCTTCTTCAGGTGGGTTCTTGCATAACCTTTCTTTTAAAGCACAGGACAGTGATTTTATCTCCGCCATGGTTTCCTCACATAAATACAGTGTTCCCATAACCTGAACACAGTTCAGTTATACCCCACAAAAACATATGCTCCACATTGCTTTTAAATTCAATGTGAAAACATTTAAATGCTCCATTTTCAAATGTAGAGAACTGTTCTCCACAATGGCAATCTGGAAAATTTAAGAGTATACTCTTTCGTCATAAGCAAATTTTCATTCTCCAAAGGAAAAGACTACCTATAAGGGTTTCTTCTAAAGGCTCCCTCTACCAAAAATCTTCAGTCTAGGCACTATAATCCCAGCCCCTCAGGAGGCTGAAGCAGGAGGATCACAAAATCAAGGCCAGAGGTAGCCTGCATAACTTCATAAGACCTTGTCTCACAAATAAAAAATAAGAAATAAAATCTTCAACAGAGAATATATGCAATTGTTCATTTTATCAATAACAGAGAAGTGAAATTAAAACCAGAATCAAGAAAGAAGAGTCAATAAAAATCATCCATGCCAACTCAAAGGAGGAAAATGCTTGGCTAAGGATTTGTCCAAGGCAGAGCTTCAGAGGCAGAGAAAGGGGCTGCCCCTACTCTGTCAAGGGTTCTGTTGACATAGCCAGGCTGACAGTCAAATTAAAATGGAAAATTGCAATTTTCCAAGGCTTTGCCCTTGTGTGTGAATGTATGCATTTGTGGTGAGCAAGAATAGAGAAGCTAGTCAAACCATACTGAAAAAAGAAATGTGAATGCTGAAATGACCCAGGGCATCAGTTTACCCACGTGGAGAGCTGTCACGACCTCTGTTCACACCATTATTTGCGGCACAATTATTTCAGAGCTTGAGTTTGAACCTAAAAATGATTTGTCAGAAAAGTGAGTGGAGAGAGAGAGAGAAAAAAAAATCCTTTCACAGAATAAATCTATGTATTTTTCACTCCTGGAAACATGACATTCTTTTGGGGGCACTGTTGACATGGCTTCAAATTATAAGCTATCGCTTCCTTGATGCTATTCATAGTTGATACCAAGCTTTACTTTCTGCTCAAAGGATGGGTGTTCTCAAGTTGACCCCAAACTCCTAACATCTTACAACAAGGCTGGAAAAGCAGCTTGCAGGCTGGTAAAGCATGCACAGCAAGAGATCAAGAAGTCTATCAGTAAAAAGTTTTGTTATGCAACACCCACAAAATTAACAATCAATGGGAGGCGGAGGCAGGAGGATCGCAAGTTCAAGACCAGAGGCAGTCTGCGTAACTTAGTGAGACCCTGTCTCAGAAAGTAAAAAAATGGGCTGAGGGTGCAGGTCAGTGGTCCAGTACTTGCACAGCATGCAAGCGCAAGGCCCTAGGTTCAACCCCCAGTACCACAAAAATTAATTAATTAATTAATTAATTAATTAATTAAAAATAGCAATCAACAGTCAAAGCCTGCATGGAAGGCAGGCCCAAGAAAGACTGACACCTACTGCTTGAACTGATATAAATGGATATAAAACTGGAATTAAAAAAAAAAAGAGGCTTCTGCATGGCAACCAAACTACTCGTTTCAAAAATAGATTATAATCCAATTAATGCCTATTTAGTCCTCAAAAGAGTATGTTCTATATTTTAACTGCATGAGCACAAACAACCATATATAATTATAAACATACTATCCCATGCATAAATGTGTCTCATGTTGTGCTCGTACAGTGTGAGTTAAATTCTTTTCAAGGTTGTTTGATATAGAAATAGCTTCTCCCTTTCATCCTGTCTTTCAAGTTTTCTGACAAGTTTCATATGGTAGCCAAACAAAAATATACTGTACTGAGATCTTTATATTTTATGTCTCCCAATACTGCTATCTCTCATCAGTGTTGACTTTGTGACAGGAAAAGAATTAAGGGAAACTAAAATAAAAACATTTACTTAGCTCCCTCCTCTTTATTTCATTTGACGCTCAGAAAGACCAAGATAAGTTACTTTCATATCCACCTAGATAATCAGAACCGCTCAAAAACTGCCTAGAAGTCTAACCAAGGCTGTGACTCCAAAGTTCGTGCTGGCTCTTTTCACAAGAAGCTAGCTAGCATGTCTGACACAAATTCTCACGCTTTTTTTATTTTTCAATCTTGATTATTATTTTCAAACAATTTTCCCCCTGTGGCAGTGCTATTTTGCAGGTCTTTGTGACTAGGTTTCCAAACCTATTTTGGAGCAAATAAAAGGGGAAGCATAACCACAGTTTAAGTGTTCAATCTGTATTTCTTAAATTTAAATCACTAGACATAAACATCTAGTAAACTTTGGTAGCTTTCTCTTCAAGAAACTGCCCCTGAAATGCAGACACATAACTTTCTCTGAAATTCTTTCTTTGAATCAAATGCAGGCAGGCAAATCTGCAAACTAAAGATTCAAATCCCCCAATACTCCTATTATCAATCCATGTTTATCAACACTTATTTAATCTGTATTTTCTAATTTTTCAAAAGTGGGTACACACCTACATTACGTATATACCTGCATATATACCTACTATGCTGTTTTCTATAAAGCTCAAATTCAGGGGCTGTGCTAAAACCTCACTGCAGAGTTACGTGCGCACTTAAGTCCATGTTGCTAAGAAACTCAACAACTAGGAAATTGGGCTCTTCAGAGATACCAGTTTGACCAGCATTCACTGTAAAGAAATTTGATAGTAACAAACGAACGATTTGCCAATATGAATTCCACTAGTTCTGACAACAAGGACAGATTAGCATTCAGCACATAACACAACACAAGAAAACCAAAATTTATTACTCTTTCTCATTTTGGACCCAAAGATATATTCTATGCACTTTCAATTTCTGAAGTTTTACTGTTTTCTATCAAATCTGGCCAAGATCAGCTGACGCATAAGCTTATGGGCTATAATAAATGAATATTATTTTAAGCCACTAAACTTTGGGATAGGTTATAACTTTGCAGCATTACTGTGTGAAAAGAAACTAATACAGGTGTTCAGAAATAACTACAACACTAAGTGATAGAATCAGGGCTCAATGTTACTTCTGAAGGCAGAAATTTTTCTTAAATCTATTTTATTAAATATGTATAAGATCAAGCATTCGGCTTCAAAGAATTCACTGAAGTAGTACAGGACAGGACAGATATGGTTTTAAAGATTAAAAATGAAAAAAATAACAAATAACACATTCTCTAATTTTATCAACAGAGAGCCTATCATGATCATGGAAAATCTTACTATGTCAAATCACATCTACAATGATGTACCCATTTCCAAACGAACACTATAAAATTAAAGAAATTTACTGCTATAGTTTGGATCCCAAAAACCCATGTGGAAGGCTTGGTCACCAGCCTGTGGTTCTACTGACAAATGGTAGATCCTTGAGGAGGTAGGGCTGAGTGGGAGAAAGTTAGGTCATTAGAGGTGACTTTGAAAGACATAATGAAACCCCAGACCTCTTCCTGTCTCTCTCCTTGCTTCCTCATCACCATGAGGTGAAAAGGCCTCCACTGACACACACTTCCGCCATGATGTACTGTATCCTCATGGGCCCAAAGCAATAGAGCCAAGTGACCATGGACTGAAACTGCTGAAGCTTTAGACCAAAATAAACCTTTCCCTCCTTCTAAGTTGATTTTATCAGGCATTTTGTCACAGTGACAGAAACTTGACTTAAATAGCAACCTTGGAGGGAAAGAAAATTTTATTAGGAGAGTTTGAAGACTATAGGACTAGTTCACATGTAAAAAAGATGGTGGAAGACAGAATCTGTAGGAAAATCACAAGGAAGCACTTGATATATATCACAATGATGAAGAAAGAGTTCTGATTGGGATGGAACATCATGAGATGGTATATACTTCATCAGTGAGACACTGAAATAGATAACTATCCATCAGTGCTTCAGAAGAGACTGAATTGCGTAGAAAATAGATGAGTTTAACATTTGCCCAAAGCTTTTAAGCAGTAGAACCTAGCGTTCCAATAAAATCACTGTGAAACTCTCATAGCTGGGCACTTGTCCTTTGGAACCTGGATTTCTGCCCCACACAGCTTGTAAAGCATGACCTGAAGGCAACGCTCTACAATTAACAATGGGTACTTCACTCTATTATTTTTGCAAAAAATAAAAGCAATGGTTGCAAAAAATAAAAGCAGTAGATTGGCTTACCTGCAGATTTGCTTTTCTGATGTCTTTCTCTGGTTCGCCTATGGGTCTTACCATCTTCTACCTAATAAGCACCTTTGCTCCCTGCTGCTGCTGTGTTCTCAAAAATCCCACCCCCTTAAACCTGGACTAGTAGGATAAACACTAGCCAAATGTGTTTTTTGAGCACTTGGGACTTAGCTATTAAAACTGAGAACCTGTATTGAGGCTGTGTAGCTCAGTAGTAGAGCACTTGATTAGCATGCACAGGCCCTGGATTTGGTCCCCAGCACAGCAAAGAGAAAAACAGATTGTTGAAAAAAACAAAAGACAAAAAGGCTAAGGAACTACTTTTTCCTGCTATTTCATTGTAATTAATGTAGATTTAAACTTAAAAATGGTTACAAGCTTGTTTAAAATTTTGACATGTAAATCCACCTATCTATTATGATCCTATAAAACAAAATTTTCTGAAGAAAACTTAAGTGTCTCAACGAAGATGTATTTTAAATGTAGAATATAATCTGGGACCTGGGCATGGCAGCACACACTGATTATCCCAGCACATGACGTAGGATCACCGATGAGCTATACTACCTCGGTCCATGGTCTCAAATCTGGAAATGAAAAACCTGAATAGAGGCAAATACAGCATGGTTCCAAATATATGCACCAAGGTCCTTAGGGAAATGTCAGTCAATGGTTGCAATCTTTAGATTTGACTGATTTTGTGGTCTTTGCATTTCTTTTTCCTACAGACCTCTGTAAATAATAACAGTTTCTTTAAATGTACAAGTTTTCAAATTATATATATATATATATATATATTTAAAAGGAAATATTTCAAATGTAAAAGCAATCTAGAGTAATAAGACAATGTTACTGCTCATATTTTACATGTACCTGAAGGAATATGCAATTTTTTTCTAAGTAAACTTCTCACAACAAAAGACCTACAAATTTCATCACTGAACACTCCTTCCACTATAATCGCTGTTCACCATGTGAACACAAGATGAAAACAATGTCTGTTGAAATCCATGTAGTATAACCAATGAGAGACCTTAATGCACAGAACTCTGGCCTAGACTTCCTGGGAGGTAGAGATGTATACAGAGAAAAGAGCTGGGCAAGAAATGGAGTTCTGGAATTTTGAGTAAAGCAAAACGACTGATTGATACTCATGCTGAGATCATGCCAGATTTCACCATGTGGCAGAATTAGCAACAAGAAATTCCAAAGCTAAACCCTTAGTATATATAGTTAGGAGTTTAGTGCACACATCAGCCACATATGTGAAATAGATACAATTTATTTTACTGCCTTGGAATAGATGATTACCACATAATCTGCAAGCTAAATAGTTTGGAATATTCCTGGAGTCATTCCTATTACCTGGAAATTTAGGATGTTGCTATGGTGTTTGTGAGACCTCACTGATCACCTAACAGATGCACTGATCTTTGCCTTTTATGTGATATCATTTTAACCATTATCTAATGACAGAGAGCCTGCAGCCGCAGCACTGTGGCATCCGATCCCATCAGAGCTCGGAAGCTAAGCTGGGTCGGGCCTGGCTAGTACTTGGATGGGAGACCACCTGGAAACACCAGATACTGTAGGCTTGGGAGAAGGACCTGGCAACCCACTCCCAAAAAGCAATCAGTCATTGAAAACCCTATGACTAGCAGAGAAGCACTATCAGTACTGTTTCACCTGTTGTACCTGGGATTGCTGTGAGTTGGACACCAACTCCATGGCACCTAACAACAACAACAACGATGACACAGGGCTAAAATGGACTTTTACTTCCATCAATAGCACTTTATAACACTACAATATGTATTCTGCCAATATGCTTAATGTACAAATAAGTATGGGGCTGGGGTTTAGATCAGTTGGCAGAGTGCTTGCTCTGCACACTCTGAGGCCTTGGGTTCAATGCCCAGCACTGCAAAAATGGGAAAAGGACGTGGCAGCTCACTCCTGAAACAAACCTGAAATAATCAGCCACTGAAAACTCTATGAATAGCAGAGAACCACTGACATAGTGCTGGGCATGGGTCAGTGTTGAACGAGTTCCTTCTGTTGTAGGTAGGTCAACTCGACAGCACCTAACATCAACCCATAAGTGCAAATTCAAAAGTTATATAGTCCTTATTTTTCCCCTTTACTTATTTCTTCTCATTTACCCATTGCATTTGTACAGTACAGGTGAAACAGATCTCCAAGAGATCATTAGATAGAGAAGAGAACAGGTCATTGAAAAGTCACAAGTGAAAAAATAATGTAAAAGAAGCTTCCAGAAGAGGGAATAGGGTTTATCATTTCATTAGAACATGCACAATAGACACATACCTCAGAAATGCCCATACTACTTGAATAAAATGGGAGAAGGGCCTGGCAATCCACTCCCAAGGCAATCCCGAAGCACTCAGCCATTGAAAACCCTATGAGGGTCGCTATGAGTCGGATACCGACTCCACGGCACCTAACAACAACAACAACAAACTTGAATAAAGGAGTTGTTGTTATTTTTGTTAGGTGCTGTGGCGTTGACTCTGACTCACAGTGACCCAATGTACAATAGAAGGAAACACTCCCTGATTCTGCGCCAGGCACACAATCTTATTTATGCTTAAGCCCATCGTTGCAGACACTGTGTTAATCCATCTAGTGGAGGGTTTTCCTTTTCTTCATTGACGTACTACTCTCCAAAACATGATGTCCTTCTCCAGGGATTTGTCCCTCCTGATTACATATCCAAAATTCGTTAAGAGGCAGTCTAGCCATCCTTGCTTCCAAGGAGATCTCTGGTTGCATTTCTTCTAGGACAGATCTGTTGGTTCTTTTGGCAGTCCCTGGTATACTCAATCATCGCCTCCAGCACCATAATTCAAAGCATAAATTCTTCTCCTGTGTTCCTTGTTCAATGTTCAGCTTTCACAACCATACAATGCGACTGAAAATACCATGGCATGACTCAGGCGCACCTTTGTCTGCAATGTCACATCTTTACTTTTTAATACTTTAAAGAGATCCGAACAAAGGAGTAAGAAGCATATTTTTCTATCGTTTGTCAGCCCAGAAATGCATCCCAGTCCTATTTTCCCATACAGCTTCTACCAGGCTTCATGCCTTTGTGAAATCAACATAGGTGAACAGGTAAACAGGGCTAGAATGGGGAACGGTAGATGGTGGGATTCCTAGTCAGCTGCTCCAGGAGAGAAGCCAGCAAACATATCTGGGTTAGCATATAGATCCTACACTGCCCATGTCCTTCAATATCTTTACAATATCTAGTACCAAAAGGGTATGAAATACTAATTAGGCTGAAAACTCTTACAAAAAAACTACTAATTTTTCCAGGTAAGTACTACCATACTTTAGTGTGCATTAAGCTCTCAAAGCAGCTCCAGGGAATAAGGGAAGTGAAGACAGACTAAGCTCAGAGCCCTGCTAAACTCCCTAAAGTCATTTCCACCTGATCTCCAAGAAGAGAGGAGTTCAGAATGCTCCTCAAGTCAGCGAGCAGCACACGTCCGTCTTAGCATGAGCCCATGAACTTGTGGTTTCGTAAAATAGTACTAACAAGTCCCCACCATTAGTACACTGTTTTCAATTAATAGTGTGAGCAAGATCCTAAGTGGAAGAATGACAATTAACAAACCTCATTAAAAGATTTCTAAAAGGTACTTAAAGCAAGGGGCTGGGATTTAGGCTCAGTTGGTAGAGCGCTGCTCTGCAGTCTCTGAGGCCCCGAGTTCAATTCCCAGCACCTCAAAAATGGGAGAAGGACGTGGCAACCCACTCCCAAGGCAATCCCGAAACAATCAGCCGTTGAAAACCCTATAAGGGTCGCTATGAGTCGGACATGACTCGATGGACCTAACGACAACAAGAATTTAAAGCAAGACATATTACAAGAGATCCAATAAGTGGGAAGGGAAAAAGAAATAAAAAAGTTTTACTCCATAAAAGCTCACTGAGATATAGTAATTCAGATATTTATCATTTACTTCTCTTTTCTTCACACACACACACACACAGAAGTACAGAGGTGGGCATTTATGAAGAGATACTAAGAGGCTAGGAGTCAGCTACAGTCAGGACATGAGCGATTATAAATAAATACATTGTATGATGTAACAACCCAAGTATCTTTAAGTGAAGGTATTAATGAATCTGTGGTCTAAGAACTTTACCTTTCTATTTTTAGCACATTCACAGAACTATTTCAGCAAGGGAACATGAAGTATCTTATTTTTCATAAGCAGAACAGATATTTACATTATATCTTTCGGTTTATTTCATTTCAAAGTTTCATAATATTTACTTATATATAACTCTCATACCATTGCATTTTTATTATGAGGACTCTGAGGATAGGAAAAAAATGCTTTACAAACATAATAGAAATTCAGAGAATACAAGGTTGATGTGAAAAATTCACAACTTCCCAAATGCATTTTTGTTCACTGTTCAAACTATGTTTTGTTAACTTATCACTTTTAGTGTAAGCCAAGAATATTTCTTCTCCTCCAGGGTTGTAATGCCAAAGAATAGCAAAGGTTCAAGTTTCAGGCTGTTTGCTTGATAAGCACGGGTAGATAAATTATTCTTCTTAAATAAGTTATGCCAAGGTACTATCAGAGAAGCTTTCCCTGTCTACAGCCCTCAGCCTCACAGCGAGAATTTTTTAAATTGCCATTCCTATCAGAATAAAGACCATCAAGGACTACAATACTAAGGGGGAAAGATAATTCTGAAAGAAAAGTAACATTAAATGGCTACATTATAAAGACAGGAATGAAGGCAATTTGAAAGTGACAAATATATAGGCAAGAGGGATTCTATTACTATGAAGACTCGATTGATGGTACAGCTTGTTTGTATTCATCCAAGTTTCATATGTTACAAGACAACATCTAAGCATTTCAAGTACATGGGGCAAAGACTTCTAGTCTGTTTTTTTTTTTAATGGAAAATGCAAACAAGATCAAAGTTACTTCACTCCATGAAATCTTCCTTGCTCTTTAAGACTTGCCTGCCTAGCTCACTCCCACAATAAATACTCATAAAAAGAATTAAAGGATGCCAGGAATGAGAAATAATAACAGTAATACACTAGAATATAAAAAAATGTAATTATTGACAAAAGTGTGAAATAGTACAACATAAATTCCAACTCAGATACCTACAAGATTTTTTCCCCCCTGTGGCAGCAAGAGAGTAATTTCCTATAGTAGAAAAAAATAAAATGCAGCATTCACACTTCTGTCTATACTCGTTCCTACATTCCAGTCGCCTGCAGCTGTAGCCCTGTGGCATCTGATCCCATCAGGTCTGGGAAGCTAAGCAGGGTCAGGTCTCCTTAGTACTTGGATGGGAGACCCCCTGGGAACACCAGGTGCTGTAGGCTTGGGAGAAGGACCTGGCAACTCCTTCCCAAAAATCAATCGGCTATTGAAAACCCCATGAACAGCAGAGAAGCACTGACAATAGTGTTTCACCTGTTGTACACAGGGTCGCCATGAGTAGGATACCAACTTGACTGCACCTAACAACAACAACAACATTCCAATCGCAGTTCAACTTTGTAAGCTCAGGCTCCTCTTAGAATTGTCTAAAAACAGGGGCTCAAAAAGCAAGGTGGCTCAAGAGCCAAGCACCTCAATCAGCTTCAGTGTTAATTCTCTGATTCCCTGATAACACATTCCTGAGAGAAGCAACATTTTACAATTCAGTCAGCATTAAAAAAAAAAATCAGATTATCTCACTAAGCTCCCAGAACCGCACAAACACTGTGGACAGCCAGACTTCTTGAATAAAGCATCCGGTCAGCTATTTCCTTCTTTAATTCCTGCAGCTAAAAGCCTTCAGCGGCACAAAGTGATTCTCAGAGATTCCAACGTGTAACCTAACACCTAAAGTGAAAAGCTAGTGAGCACCTGAAAATTCCGGGAGGATGAGACAGAAGCTTGCCGTTGAAAGATAAGCCAAATAGCATGTGCTGATGGTTATCAAACACTTGTCTTTCCTACTTCAAACAGACAAGGTTTCAGAGCTGTCTGGGTCCTGGGTTAAGTTTCAGGGAAGTTCTGGCTTGATGCCTTAGACTTAGACAAACAATTCCCAGGCTTTGAATATACGCCCAGATGAGGACGGTGGGGTGACCCAAACGTGTTTGGTGTACAATCTAATGGGGAAGGCACAAATGAGGCCCAATTCACCAACTGAAGGACCTGAAATCATAAAGCAGAGTTAAGACAATGGTGTGTCAAAAAGGTCTGAGAGGAGTGGACAGCTGATTTGAAGATGGTTAAAGATGGAGTCGCCTGCAGCCATAACACTGTGGCTTCCAGTGCCAGAAGATCTCAGAAGCCAAGCAGGGTCGGGCCTGGCTAGTACTTGTATAGTAGACCAGTGGGGAACACCAGATGCTGTAGCCTTGGAAGAAGGACCTGACAACCCACTCCCAAAAAAACAATCAGTCACTGAAAACTATGAATAGCAAAGAAGCAGTAACAATACTGTCTCCCCTGTTGTATGGAGGGTTGCTATGAGTTGGACACTGACTCAACAGCACCTAACACAATATGGATAGAGTTGATGTTTGTTTTTTTTTGTTTTTTGTTTGTTTTGTTTTTTTTTAAAAGAGAGTCTATGGTAGCCTAGGCTGGCATGGGATTCACCATGTAGCACAGGCTGGCCTTGAACTCTGCATCCTCTTGCCTCTGCCTCCAAATGCTAGGATGACAGGTGTGAGCCCAGCTGGGGATGGAGTTGTCAAGGAGTAGGCAGACCAAGGACTAGAGCAGAAAATATATACCAATGGTGTGGGGAGAGGAGGTGAGAAAGCTCAGAGCAAGCATGTAAACACCATTGAGTTTGTACTAAATATCTGAAGCCACAGAGAGTTACCAGCATTGTCCCAAAGAAAGGAAAAGAAGCATCTCATTGAAAAGTTATATTTAGGGCGGTGTTGATATAAAGATAACCTGAATTCCAGCTATGTTCATTATTATATATTCATAATTGTAATTATGCTATTTTTCTTTCTGATTTCAAAAGAAATTAAAAATCAAAAAATTGTTGCTGGGAGTGGTAGCAACCACTCCCAACCACAGGGGAAGCTGAGGGAAGAGGACAGCTTGATCCTGGGAGGTAAGGGCCATCCTGCGCAACACAGTGAGATCCCATCTCAAAAAGAAAAAAAATTCAAACATTTGTATGAGTCCCAGAACCTACTACACCTAAGAGAGAAGTAGGTCCTGGGGTGCACAGAAAGCGGGAGATATGCATACACAAGACTACAGTGGGAAAGAAAATACTGAAGCTTATCCATTTCAAGGATAAGAATGTGCCAAGTGGTGGTGGACAATGAGATTCAGTGTCTTCCTGGCTGCCACCAATAGGCAGGAGATTGCACTGTGGGGGAGAATTTTAGCCCATCCCACTGTGAGGGAGAAAAGGAAAGAAAGAAGTCAGGCCCTCCCCTAAATCACTGCTTCCCTGATTCATTAGCAAACATCCTGTTCTGCCTCTGTGGCTGTGGGCCCCGCATCGCATTGTGAGTCTTTAGAGTCAGTCTGGTAGAGCCGTCCCTCTGTATTCCATTGCCTTGAGCAATGAGAAATTATTTTAATTTTCAAAACTAGCAGATGCTAACAGACCTTAGCAGGGATGCCTGTGTGACCCGGGGAAAGAATGAGATGGACTCTCACCATGCAGAGAATTAAGATGGACTCTCACCATGCAGATTGTCATCTTGAATTACGGATGCACTCCTCACACCCAAAGGGACGATTCTGACAAGACAGGCGGTACAATCTATATCCTTCAGTTCCACCAAGAAATCTCAGGAGAGAGTGTTTACATAAGCACAAAAACTTTTTAAACAAATTTGTTCAAATAAACCAAGAGAAGCCTGCAGCTGTGATCACAAAAAGGAAAAGAAAATGACAACCTGTAGGTCTGACTCCCTCCTTCATTGCCATTTTTCCTTGCCTGCCCTCCTAAGTAAGAAGAATGTGAAAGGCTTAGAAAGAGGCACCTTCTTCTTTTGCTACAAGATTTGCTACAAAGTAGCCTGGTGCGGTGGTGCACACCTATAATCCCAGCAGCTCAGGAGGCGGAGGTGGGAGGATCGCAAATTAGAGACCAGAGGCAGTCTGCCTAATTTAGCAAGACCCAGTCTCAAAAAAAAAAAAAAAAAAAAAAGGGCTGAGGGTGCAGGGCAGTGGTCCAGCACTTGCAGAGCATGCAAGCGCGAGGCCCTGGGTTCAACCTCCAATACCACAAAAAATAAAAAATAAATAAAAGATTTGCTACAAAGTGTTTTTAGATGTATGGCTGTGTTTTTACAACAGTAATGATTTTGGTATACATCTAACTCTAACCAATCCTGGTCTAAGAAAGGTAAATTCTCAATTATCACACGCACTTGCACTCTTTCAAGTCCTGCATTGCCCTGACCCTGGTCTCACTCCTGCTGCTGTGATTGGCACAATATGGGTGTTAGCACTGGGACCTACTATGTAGAAACCAGGGATGCTATGAAACATCCCATAATGCACAGGCATCCCACCCTTAGTACTCCCCTCAAAATAGGAATTATTTGGCCCCAAAAGGTCAATAGTGCCTAGAATGAAAATTCTAACTTAAGCTTTCTTCTTGGGTAAATTATGTTATTTATCTCTCCATTTCTAGGATAACACCCAGATCAAAATTGGCACTGAGGCTGAGGTACAGTTCAAAGATAGAACATGCGTAGCAATGTATGATGTCCTGGGTTCAATCTCCAGCACTAAGAATAAGAAAAAGGAAGGACTCAAATATTGGTTAAGCCAAACAGATTTTCCTCCCAGAACATAATAAAACAATCCAACTGACACAGTGTAAAATAATAACTCTCAAATCCTACAAAATATGTTGTTGTTGTTAGGTGCCATCAAGTTGGGTCCAACTCACAGTGACCCTCATAGGGTTTTCAATGGCTGAGTGTTTGGGGATTGTTTGGGGAATAGGATGCCACATGTTCCTCCTATCCTACAAGATATAGCTTCCCTGATATAGGTACAAAAAAACTGTGTTAATTTTTAAAAGGCAGCTGGGTGATCAAAAGTCACTAACATAGTTAGGCATGGTGGTGCACACCTGTAATCCCAGGACTCTCGATGTGGGGGCAGGAGGATTTCAAGTCAAAGGCCAGCCTGGGCTACAGATAGAGACCCTGCCTTTAAAATAAAACTAAAGTTACTAATATAATGTGGGACAACCCTTTCAACTCAAGATATTACAAAATTGGTTCATAATTGTGCTGTATGCAGTGATCAAAAACACTTCCTGTATTGACTCTTTGTAGGTCAGTCTGTCATAGTAATCTATCAATTAAGAAGCCTTAAATGTGAATTATCCAATCTACACACACACACACACACACACACACACACACACACACACACACGGTAGGCTCTACCTGCTTCTGAGCAAAGTTCACAAGAGAACAGGATCATACATTCATCTTGGTGAGTCCTTCATGGATCCAAGACCAAGGAAGCCACTCAGAACCTTCTCTCTGGAGGAAAGACTTTCTTATTCTAGCCAGTCATTTCATAATGAATGACAAATGGAGAAAAGACTAAACCACTGGAATCCCTGTGAATAATGTATTAACTCTTGCTGGAATAACAAGTGTATGCTAATAGATTACATAAAACAAAAGCCTCATGAAAATACATGACTAAACACTGTTTCCACAAAGTGCTCTGTGTTTTATAGCTGCAACTAGGAACCAGGTCTAATCCACCACTGCCTGTATCTTTACAGACTCAAGAGACGTGCAGCTGGTTCAGGGTCCCAGTAGGAACTAGATAAAAGAGCCCACACCTATAGGTACCAATGTCATCTCTGGAATCAAGAGGAAAAGGTCACATTCTTTACTTAGCATGTACCAGCTTTTTTGGGGGGAAGGCTCTTACCTTTCAACTCTTCATTTCCTTTGCCTCTCAAATGGAAATAATCATACCCAACCTCACAGATTATTATGAGTATTAAAATTTTTTTAGTAATACACATGAAACAAGCAGCATCGGAAGAGCTATCTGCATTGACTTAGCTCGTAAATAGAAGGAAGAGGAAAGGAATGCAAATGAGGAGCTTGCTGAGGAGCCTGCCCTGGTGAATACAGAGCACTTGCAGTCTCCTGAGAGCTAGCCCTACAAAGATGTCTGCTGTTTACTCAGGAATCCTGAGAGAGGATTTTCTGCTCCAAAGAAAATGCTGACTACAGAACCAGCTATGACACACTGGCTTCAAGAATGTCTTATGCCACTTGAAATAGACAATCTTTCCTCATTTATCTGCAAGACATCTGCCTGCCAAGTTGTCTCTAAAAGAGACAAACTACTAACGACACTGAAGCCCATGTGTCGGCACTCCAGCTATAACGCAGCGAGCTCAGTGTGGCAGCTCTGACTCACCAAATCTACAGAGTATTTTTAAACCATCAAAGATGCTTTAACCCATGCAGTTTCATGGCAGTGTTAGCTCTCGTGGCTAATATATGGTTCATGAGGGCCATTCTTGACAGTTTACTCGCAGCGAAAATCATTCATTCTGAACAGGGTTAAGCAGCAAATTGTAAGATGTTAAGATTTTTTGGCTCATCCGTTTAGTCACCATATCAAATTAGTTTATTATATAGAAATTCTCTTGTGGATGAATTTTTTACTGCAAGCTCATCACCACTAAGTTATTAAATATATCGTTGGGTAATGTATATTCAAAATGGTCCAGTGTCATTTAAGACATTTTTTTTCAAAGTATGAATATATACCTCACTTAATTCCTAAATAAATGTTCTCAAAAAACATTTCCAGAAGATATTATGTATTCCCAGAGCAGCAGAGGGGTTCTATGGCCAAACACATTGAAAAGTGGATCTTTCAAGATGGAGGCTTTGAGAAAATCCTATAATAATCAAGCCAGTTTAGCTTTTTTTAAACCAAGTATTCCCTAATGTACTTGGCCAGGGGACCCTTCCATTGTGTCATATTTAACAGAATTTGAATGACACCCTAAGATTTGAAAAGGAAGATCCAGCAAAAATTAACCAAATCATTTTGGGTAAAACAAAATAAAACCCAAATAAGCTTTAAAACGACACATGACAGTGAGTAGTGTTACCAAGCACCTGCAGAACTGATGATTATACTAAAGCATCAGATTCGACTCTAGGCAAAATAATTGCATGACATATAGAATGCTGAGCAAGAAAACAGATGATTACAGTGAATACGTGTTTCCGAAGGCCTAAAATAGTCCAGAAGCAAATCATGAACATTCATAACATGCATGAAAAAAGTTACAATTTCATTTCCTGAAATAAATACATAGGAGATGGCTGAGGACTGATGCACATACTTAAATCACATCTCTGGACTCCAAAACCACATTTGTAAAATTCAATAAAGCGATAGTAGGTGAAGGCGAAGAGCAAATAAGAACTAAGAAGAGAAAAGGCAGAAGCCATGGATGTCATGATCTAAACTGAAGCACACACTCGAGGACAGGAACAAATCAGTGCTTTTGTGTCCACAATACAGAAAACAAGCGGCTTCTGATTTCATAGTAGAGAACACAAATTACTTCTGATTGTCCCATTTTCACACAAATGAGAGCAAGGTCAGCCCGACTCCTGAATTACATGTTCCTTTCTATAGGAAAGGCCTTTAGGACACTTTTACAAAGTAGTGTTATACACATCTCATGGTAGTAGGGGGCTCATCCATGGTGGCAAATAAAAAGCAACAGGTAAGTAAAAGAAAATTAATTTAATGCCCAGAACCTCACTATTTGGTAAATAACACTATGCTAATTGTCTCTGTGGGGCTGGAGTTTAGCTCAGTTGGTAGAGTGCCGCTCTGTAGTCTCTGAGGTCCTGAGTTCGATTCCCAGCACCGCAGAAATGGGAGAAGGACGTGGCAATCCACTCCTGAGGCAATCCTGAAACAATCAGCCATTGAAAACTCTATAAGGGTGGCAATGAGTTGGACACTACCTGACAATACCTAACAACAACAATTGTCACTGTATAAAGTGTCAAGACATCACACAAAAAAGCTGGACTTAGATATACTTCCAATTAGGAAGGAACAGACTATAATTCACATGAAAGTTATATTCATACAGAGAGAGCACCATTCTGTCATGTTTAAAACAGTAGAATATATACTGTTGTTTAACAAAAAACCATAATTGCTATAGTTAGGCTTTCAAAGAGGTGCTTGGATGACAGTGACTCACAGATGATACTGAGCAAAAAGTTCTCAGACATCTGTGAAAGAAAGCCTTCTTGTTTTAAGTTCCTCTTTGAACACCACAAAGCTTCTTAGGGTTTCTCTGAAGGTGTCATGGCCCTGTCTTTCACAGACAAGGTAAGTTCTGCAGAGCTGGGGATGTTGTTCAATGGTAGATCATACATACAAGGTCCTGGGTTTGATCCCCAGTACAGAGGAGGAGAAAGAGGAGGGGGAAAAAAATAAAGAAGATAAGACAAGATTTCCATAGAAAGAGCAAGGAGCCATGCCTTTAGTCCCAGCACTTGGGAGCAGGAGAATCTCAAATTCAAGGCCATCCTAGACTACATAAGAAATTCAACACCAGCCTGGACTATACAGTGAGTTCAAGACCAGCCTGGGCTACACAGTGACACTCTGTCTCACAAACGGAAGGAAGGAAGAAAGGAAGGAAGGAAGGAAACTAGGAAGGAAGAAAGGAAATAGCAAAGCCTCTTTTCTTAAGACAAGTTTGAGCCAGGCGCAGTGGTACACAGCTCTAATCCCAGTTTGTCAGAAACAATCCCGAAACAATCAGCCATTGAAAATCCTATGAGGGTGGCTATGAGTGGGGACCTGACTCAGGGCACCTAACAACAACAGGAAGTGGAGGTGGGAGGATTCCAAGTTCCAGGCCAGAGGCAGCCTGTGTAACTTAGCAAGTCCCTGTCTCAGGGTAAAAAATAAAAGGGGGATAGGGGTGCGGTTCAGCAGTAGAGCATTTGCAAAACATACAGGCCCTGGGTTCAGCCTCCAGTTCCAGGAAAAAAAATAAATAAAATTTTAAAAATTAAAAAAAGAAGAAAGAAAAGAATTCAAAGAAAAGAAAGGAAAAAAAGACAAGCTTGCCTATGATAAGTGTGACTTGGAGCTGACGAGAACAGTACACCCAAAACTAATGTCTTTAAATATCAGGTACCAATCTGAGAATAAAGTTTCTCTCTATGTTTCATAAAACTGGTAAGATCCTTGCCGGACATGGTGGCACATGCCTGTAATCCCAGCGGCTCAGGAGGCGGAGGCAGGAGGATCACCAAGTTCATGACCAGAGGCAGTCTGCGTCACTTAACGAGACCCTGTCTCAAAAAGTAAAAAAAAATGGGCGGGGGGTGCAGCTCAGTGATCCAGCACTTGCAAAGCATGCAGGCCCGAGGGTCCAACCCCCAATACTGAAAAAAAAAAAAAAAAAAAAACTGGTAAGATCTTCCAGCAAACCTGTGCTCAATTTTCATAATACTGCATTAAGACATTCTATAATGTTAAAATATGTACTCAGAAATGACTCAACTCTTTGGCTAAGGTTATGCTAAAGGCAAATTCTAAATTAGTCAGGTCTGGACAGCACAAATATGTGAGCTTCAACACACAAACAGAGACTACTTCTAGTTAGTAATGCATATTTTCAGTAGTAACAGTCCCTTCTTTCCTTCCCCATCACCACAGAAAAGAACAAAGCAGCAAAAATTCTGCTTAAACAGCCAAAATCATCTTTTAGATTGGAGTTCACTAGTGAGTCTAAATTCTACTATTTCCCTGTGAGTACACCTATTCCTGGGTAATATAAATTTATGTCATCAATAAAGTAGTGAAAAGGCCCATAAAATAAAACACTTCATTATTTACTCAAGGTGTTCCAAGGCTTTCTACCAAAATGTAACTATTTTATAGTTCAGAGTGATTCTGTCAACTTTTTTTTCCTTAAAGACAACTGAATGTAGAGCAATATACTCAGACAATCATTCAAAATATGTTAGCTCCTTTAACTAAGAGAAAATAAAGAATATTAAACTCTTGTCAGAGACATCAGCTGTGTAATGGAGGCTTGCTTAAATAACAAGGGATATAAGAAAATGTCGACTTTTTAATTTGAAGCACTGAAGATAATCTTAAAGTCAAAATAAGTGACAAAGCAATAATGGAAAAAAACTTTCCAATCATAACAAGCTTCTCTGAATTGGAAAGCTGAATTTATTGACAATTGACTGAAAGTTTTCAACTGAATCCAAGTCATCTGAGAGACCCAACTAATTGTTCTTATAAGGAGAAATATTCACAATATAAATGTTACCTATAATTATGACAATATGATTAAAAGATGACCAAGCCTAGAATCTCAAACTTTCAGAACAATTTGACACCAGATTATACAGATGACATCTGTCTACTTCATACTGGAAGTGATAATTAGATTTTTCTACCCAGATCCTAAGTAAAAACAAACTCCTTACCATATTAAGTGACTAAAAATAAACAAGCTGTCCATTTAATTTTTAGGCGACAAGGATGAAACTATCTAGTCTTGACACTAGATAAAAGATTAATCTTATAAATTGTTGTTGTGCCTTTGAGTTGGGTCTGACTCATAGCAACCCCCATAGGATTTTCAATGGCTAATTGTTTCAGGATTGCTTCAGGAGTGGGCTGCCAGGTCCTTCTCCCATTTTTGCAGTTCTGGGGATTGAATCCAGGGCCTCAGAGAGTGCAGAGCAGCACTCTACCAACTGAGCTAAACCCCAGCCCACAATCTTATAAATATTTCAGGGCATTTAATTAGAACAATTCAAGATAAATTGCTTTGACATAGAAAAAAGTTATGCTTCAAAGACTTAGATTAAAGGGAAAAATAATTAATATTATATATACCATAAGCTTGAATTGTGATTTTAGCTCAGCCTCTGCATCTTATACCCATTAGGTATTTCAGCAAAATGATGCTCATTCAAGCCAAAATCTACAAAAAGAACAAAATCTCGCTGCAATGAATTAGACAACATCTAGAACAGTCATTCTTTTAAAAATTTAATTTCAGTTTTTCTGTACATAAAAAAAAAACACTCTCCTACTATTGAACTACCACAGGACTATACATTTCCATTACATGGTATATGATTTCTGCCATAACCTGGATATTTGTTTAGCATTCACAACATAAATAAAATCCATCTCCAAAAGTACTGAATCCTCTGACATAGTGTCTTCCTCAAGAAACACATTTGATTACTTCAACTGAGCTTGGAAAAAGAAAAAAATGAAATTATGGTATAGAATGTAGTATCTTCAGTTTTAAAATCATTTGTAAAGAAAATAATGTGTTGATGCACAAAAGACCATCTAGTACCTATGTTAAGTTCTAAATTTTCACGTGAAGACCCCAAGGATCAAAACTAATTTAAAAATGGCTTTATTTTATATATAAAAGTAAATAAATAGTGAAGTAGTCTTCCTGGCTCAGTGCAGTCTACCGTAAAAGTTCACTATTTATACTTCATACTAGAACTTAAAGAGAAGATTAAAAAAATCTAACTGGCTAAATAATCAACAGCCTAAGGAAAGAATCTATTAATAGTGTATATTCAATTTTTACTAACATACTAGGCAACATCTTGATTTTAAGATCAGCCTAATGTTTATATAATGCTGGATCCAGATTAATTTTCAATATCTTAATTACTCAATATAATTACTAGAGAGACAAATCACTATAGATTAGGGGTACAGTCTTGCTCCACATTTTTAGACTGTGTTAACTTATTAAGCATTTGAATAAAGGGAAAACCAATGAAAATAAATGTAAGAAAATTTTCCTCCAACAAACAGATCTGATACAGTTGATTAGATAATACTGGAGTTTTCAAATGTGATGAAGCATTGCATTTAGAAGATATACAATGTGTGCCTGTCTGTGATTTTTTTTTTATATATTTGCTTCAGTTTTTAACCCATCTTTCACCTACTCTAAGGAACATCATCCTAACATATACTCTAAAGAAAAATTAATGACAATAAGCTGGGCACAGTGTTGGTGCTTGCCTGTAATTCCAGCAACTCGGGGTGGAAGCAGGAAGATTGCAAGTTCAAGGCCAGAGGCAGCATATGTAAGTTAGGGAGACGCTGTCTTAATATAAAAAATGAAAAAAGAGGGGGGAGGATGGTGATACAGTTTGATAGTAGAACACTTGTAAAATACATACAAGGCCCCGGGCTCAATCCTCAGTACCATAAAATAATAATATGAATAAACAAAATAATAAATATGAAAACATCACTGTTACCAAAATCTGCAAGTAAGAAAACTTTAGTTGTAAATCAATTTAAAAAATCAGTTTAAAAGAGCACATAATTTAAACAGGTGATCAAGCAACATATTTTATATAGGCAAATAAGATAAAGCCATTTTATCAAGCAAAATGTCTTGCTATGCAGCCCAGGCTGTCCTGGAACTTGTTATGCAGCCCAGGCTGGCCTCGAACTCCCAATCTTCCTGCCTCAGCCTCCCCAGTGCTAAGATTATAGGCATGTGCCACTATGCCCACCAAGCAGATTTTTAATATCCATCCACTCTTGCAATTTTTCCTATGAGAATTCTCAGTCCTTGTTAGTTAAAATGTAAATGCTTTCTTTTAAAAACAATTAGCTTTTCACAATTAATTTTCTAAATGTGATTCAAGGGGAAAATACAGTCACTTTATTTCTTCCCTTCATGCCCTTCTCCCAGCCCAGAACAGTGATAATTTTCTATGATTACAATGTAAAATCTAAAATTATGAATAAGTCAAAATTCAAATTATGGACACATTTTTAAAACAAGATTTTCAATGACTTCCCCCCAAACCACTAATGACCATTTGTTTAGCATTAAGATATTTGCCATTTCATAAGACCTACAAGTCTCTAAATTACTAAGGTATTCACACAAGACTAAAAATAAATTTTACTGCTCTGCTTTTAATAAGATTTTCAAAATCATCCAATATTTTACCATTTCATCAAAATTTCTCTACATATACTATAATGCTTATCTCCTCTTAATATTTTAAATGCGCCCACACTATGGCTAGGGAATGGACAGCAAGAGACATTATCCCTTATTATAATTAAGCTCTGTGCATAATCATATAGCAAGCCAAAGAAAAGCCAGGATTAGAATTACCTCAAATTCACAGCTTATCAAGAAGGTAAAGCTAGCTAATGTAATTACCTATATAGCAGCTTTAGTTTTCTCACTCGGGAATTTGAGATCTCCCCAAGCTACCAGGAAGTTTACAGGAATAAAACAGCCACACAAAATGCATTCAAGTGCATCTTAAACATAAATAAACTTTACACCACTTCCTAACGAGTGATCATAGAACTATGTCTAAATGCCCAAAATCCAGAAGAATTTTCTCTCTCCATTTATTTGTTTAGAGACAGGGTTTTACTATGTAGCCCATGCTGGCCTGAAATTTCCAATCAGCTTTCTAAGTGTATCACCATGCCAGGCAGAGTTTTTTTCTTGAACATAATGCAAAAATCAATTTAATTGCTTTTTTTTATTTTGCAGTTCTGAGGATAAACCAGAGCTTCATATATGCAAAATATGTGGTCTACCACTGAGTTATAACCCCAGTCCTAATCTAAGCACTTTTTACAGATCTCTTTCATTTTAACCACCCCAAATTTTCATTTTCAAGTTCATCTGTCATATACATACCAATGCAAACTATTTAGAGACGGTAACTCACTTAGCTATTATGCCAAATTGATTCTTTAAACAGGAAATATCTTCATTTACTTCCATGCGGACTTCTCTAGCAGAAGTTAAATGCAAAACTTAGCTGAAAGATACTAGAAATATGAGCCCTACCTGTCTTTACCTTCTCATCCCAGGTTTGGATCTCCTCAGCTTTCCCAAACCAGGAGTGTTTTGCATATTGCTTAGGAGAAAGCAACAGAGACTCCTTGGTGGAAAGACCTAGAATTATCATTTAGAAATGAGTTACATCGCATACACACCCATGATCCCTTCATCTTACACACACACACACACACACCATGGGTGCTATGGTTTGGGCAAGTGCCCTCCAAGAACCCACATGTTAAAGGCTTCCTCTCCAATCCACAATGTTAACTAGGAGTTGGAGTAACTTTTAAGATCTGGATCCTAGAGTGAGGTCTTCTGGTCATTGGGGAGTGTGCTTTTGAAGGGGGTATTTGCAAACCAAATCCCTCCCTCAATTTTTTTCAATTCCCAGCCATGAAGTGAATGGGCTTCCTCTCCCACATGCTCCCCCTATGATGTACTGACTCACCATACACCTAAAAGCAACAGGCCAAACAACCATTGACTGGAACCTCCAAAACTATGAGCCAAAACAAACCTTTTGTCTTTATAAAGCTGATCATCTCAGGTATTTGCTACAGTAAGAGAAAGGTAACAAAACAGATAATATGCAATCGTCAAGCAATCATACACATCCTTAAAAAATAAATGAATGACTTAATGATTGTACTCTATCCTGCAGCCAAAAGTTCTAAGGAATATTAACTTTTGAATTTGTACAGTCTTGTTTAGGTTTTCAGGATGGTTACCTCTAAGAAGCCTACAGCCGTACCACTGTGGTGTCCAATCCTGTCAGATCTCAGAAGCTCAGCAGGGCCAGGGCTGGTTAGTACTTGGATGGGAGACCCCCTGGGAATACCAGGTGCTGTAGCTTTGGCAACCCACTCCCAAAAAACAATTTGCCATTGAAAATCCTATAAATAGCAGAGCAGCACTGACAATAGTGCTTCACATGTTGTATATAAGGTCACTATGAGTGAGACAACAACTCAACAGCACCTAACAACAACAACCTCTAAGAAAAACTGAAATTTGAAGTGTAAGACAGGACACTGGCCTTTATAATTCACCTTCAGTATCTATACCAATTTGATTTTTAACTAACTTCAAACGCTTGGTTTTCAAAGAGCTCTTCATTTTCCTCAGCCCACCTAATCTTATCCCTACCCCTCTGAGGAAAGCTATTCTAATGATGGACACCAATTAGTTCTTTTATCTGGTCTTCAAACAAGTTACAAGGTAGACATTAGACACAAAACACAGGCTAGCTGTTTTCTAAAAATATAAAACTGGTTTCAACCTAAGTTTAAATCTTATGCAAGTCAGTTTATATCTCCATCTTCAGCTGCTAAGTCTGTAAGGAGACTAGTCTAGAATGATCCTCCCCGCTAAGAAAGCATGAACGAGGCTCCTTAGTCCACTCGTTTTCAAACTGTGTTCTGAGGAACCCCTGGAATTCTTCAGAGGTACCCAGTACTAGAGGGAAGCCAAATAAGGGGCTGTCTACAGCCATACATACCACCCTGGCTTCTGATTCCATCTGTTCTTAGAACCTAAGTAAGGTGGGGCCTGGTTAGTCTTCGGATGGAAACTGCCTAGGAATACTGGGTGCTATAACCTTGGCAGAAGGACCCAGCAGCCCACACCCAAAACAATCAGCCATCAAAAGCCCTATGAATAGCAGAGAAGCCCTGACATAGTGCTGTGCACGGCACAGTATCAGGTAATGCTCCATTCTGTTGTACACAGAGTCGCAATGAGCTGGACCCAACTGGAGGGCACCTAATATCAAAACAAACAAGGGACTAGGTTAAGGTTTCAATGAAAGCAAAAGGGGTTTTAAAATCAATTTTACAGATGGAAGATCCACCCAATCTATATTTTGTTTCAAAAAAAAAAAAAGAAAAGAAAATAGGTTATATTGCCTTTTTTTAACTCAGGCAAAAATTCATTCCCTATACATTGACTAAAATTGTTCTAATTTCCAGTTGTTCGAAGTACTAGATAACTTCTATTTTCAGGCAACTAGTAAGGGATAGGGGAGGACACAGGAACAGCAGGGCTCCTTCCCTGTTGGGAGATAGAAATCAAGAGTGGAGAGGGGGAATGAGAGCAGAAAACTAAACACCAAACCAAGGAGTTGGCCTCTCTCCTTGGGAAGCTCTAGATAGAACTGGTTTTCCTTTTAACAAAGTGAGAATGTTTCTACAATTCAAATATTACAAGTCAGAGTTTAAAAAAAAAACCCTACACAGCAACAACATAAAAATATTCTGATCACCATCCCAGAAATAAAAAAGACAAGGATCCTCTTTCTGTTCCTTTGTTTAGTGGATCTGAGTCATGGTTGTCTTGATGATTTTAGTGATGAAACAAAACACCTATCTGTTCCATAAATCAAGGGTTTCCCTAGAAAACTCATCTTCCCCTGCAGTGAGAATTGTCAGGTAGGTGTTTTTGTGACTCTAATGGATATTTAGAAAACTCATGAGTTTTAAAAAATATTTTATATGAACTGTCTAATACCAAAATATATGCTAATATATTATCTATGTTGGTCTAAACCTTCTGCATTCTGCAGATAACACTTTGTACTCCAAAATCCTTTTGGAAATCGATGTCAAGTTGGGAAAGAGGGGGATGCTGTAACAAGAGCAGCAAAATGTGGTCAAATGAACCTGAGTGAGGTGTGCTTGAAATTTTATCTAAGTTTTAAAAACCTATTTTTGGAAATGTGGCAAATTATACAAACGACATACAAATTTATGTTATAGGATCAAAAACTTGGCCCCTACTCAATGGCGCCTAACAGCAACAAGATCAAAATCTAGGGTTAAAACAAAGGATTAAAAATTCACTATAAAACATCATTCTCTCAGTTTCACAGGTTTAGTCAACCCTGGGTATCCAGGGGGTAATTGATTCCAGGATTCCCTGTGGATGCCAATAACGGAGGATACTCAAGGCTCTTCTATAAAATGAGGTAGTATTTGCATGTAACTTGTACACATCTTCTTGTCTATTTTAAATCCTCTCTATGTTCCATGGGGCTGGGATTTAGCTCAGTTGGTAGAGTGCTGCTTCACAATCTCTGAGGAACCGGGTTCAATCTTCAGCACCACAAAAAACGGGAGAAGGACCTGGCAATCCACTCCCAAAGCAATCCCAAAACAATCAACCATTGAAAACCCTATGAGTGTCGCTATGAGTTGGACCAACTTGATGGCATCTAACAAAACCAACTATATTATATATTATAACTAACACCATTTAAGTCTAAAATAAATAGTTCTTATACTGTATTATTTAGGGAATAATGACAAGAAAATAGTGTATATATTCAGTAGACATACAATTTTTTTCCAAGTATTTTTAGTCCGTGTTTGGTTAAAATGACTGATGAAACTTGTTAAAATGATGATGAGTGATGAAGTATTCTAGTTGTTTACATCATCTTTGCTAGAGGATAGTTTTCAATGAATACAATAATATAATATCTACTACTATTGGATAGCCTGCAGCTGTACCACTGTAGCATCTGATCCCATCAGATCTCAGAAGCTAAGCAAGGTTGAGCCTAGTTAGTACTTGGATGGGAGACTGCCTGGGAACATCAGGTGCTGTAGGCTTGGGAGATGGACCTGGCAATCCACTCCCAAAGAACAATCTGCCATTGAAAACTCTATGAATAGCAGAGAGGCACTAATAAAACTGTTTCACCTGTTGCATGTAGGGTCACTATAAGTCGGACATCAACTCAACAGCACCTAAGAACAACAACTACTGGATAGTTATCAATTGCAAACAAAAATAAGAGCTGACTCAAAAAGCAAATAAGACACTGCTCCACTGTTGGTCAAATGAAAGAAAAGGATGACTATCTTCAACATTGTTGCCTACTTTGTTGGCAAGCAAGAGGTGTTTATAATTTTATGTAGACTCGGGGGAAATTTTGACATACTCATACCTTTGTGTCAATTATATTATTCAGAATCATGATTTTTAACAGAGTTTGTACATTTTAGTGTGCTACAAAAGACTAGGGCTGGGATTTAGCTCAGCTGGTAGAGCACTGCTCTGCAGTCTCTGAGGTCCCTTCCCAGCACCACAAAATGGGAGAAGGGCCTGGCAACCCACTCCCAAGGCAATCCCGAAACAGTCAGCCGTTGAAAACCCTATGAAGGTCGCTATGAGTCAGACTCGATTCGACGGTAGCTAACGACAACAAAAACAACAACAACAAAAGACTAAGGGGCAACAAGAAACACTGTGATGAGAAATTTATAAGGGGGGAAAAGTTTATTAATTCAGATAAACAACCACTGTACTGTAACTGGAGAGCAAGGAAGAAAAATGTCAATGGTACATCCCCTTGACCTTGAGGAAGAATGCATTTTATCATGTAGACATACTTTGATCTCAAATGTAAGCTTACTCTCAAGTGACTGTGCAAACCAGGCACAGTGGTGCACACTTGCAATCCCAGCAATTCGGGAGGCTGTGAGTTTAAGGCCAGAGGCACCCTGCACATACAGAGAGACTCTATCTCAAAATACAAAATAAAAGCTGGGTACGGTGGCACACGCCTATAATCCCAGAGCCTCCAGAGCCTCAGGAGGCAGAGGCAGGAGGATTGCAAGCTCGAGACCAGAGGCAGTCTGCATAACTTAGCAAGACCCTGTCTCAAAAAGTAAAAAATGGGCTGAGGGTATAGCTGAGTGGTCCAGCACTTGCAGAGCATGCAGGCGTGGGGCCCTGGGTTCAAACGCCAGTACCACAAAAAAAAAAAAAAAAAAAAAAAAAGATACAAAATAATAAAGGGGCTAGAGGTGCAAGTCAGTGGTAGAGCACTTACTTAGCAGGCACAAGGCCCTGGATTTAACACCCAGTACTGCAAAAAAAAGATGGTTAAAAAAAAAAAATTCTACTACCTCATGAAGAATAGAAAGGATTGTTTTTTCCAGAAGCTGAAAACTAGTCAATGTTTTGTGAGTCTATGTTAGGTACCATAGAGTCATGTCCGACTCATAATGACCCTCACAGGGTTTTCAATGGCTGGTTGTTTCGGGATTGCCTCAGGAATGGATTGCCACATCAGTCTCCCATTTTTGTGGTGCTAGGAATCAAACCCAGGACCTCAGAGACTGCAGAGCAGCGCTCTACCAACTAAGCTAAATCCCAGCCCATTTCGTGAGTCTATAGGTAGGTTTATCTTAGTGGATCTCAATTTTTAGCTTGCATCACAATCAACTCACAGACTACACTCTGACCATGGTCAATTCTTACAAGTTACCTGATTTTGAAAGCAATCACATTTTTTAAACACTCAATACACATCCTATGAGAAATACCTTATTAAAAAGAATTTTCAGGGGTATGAGTACATCTCAATGGTAGAGCACTTGCCTAGCACACGAGGCCCTGAATTTGACTCCTGATACCACAAAAAGGAAAGGAAAAGAGAAAGAGAGAGAATTTTCAGGCAGAGGGAGTGTTTCACAAAAACATTATAACTTTTGATAGAGAACTGCATTGCATACTTTACCAAATTAAATAGGTAGGAAGTAATCTGTAAACTTTATTCCTCCTTTGGCTGTTACAAATAATGTTTTGCCTTACAAAAAAAGATACTGAAGTCTGAGAACAAAGCTCCACCTTACCAAAAGATAAATTTAAAGCAATGCCTACTTCACAGAACTCACACAAAACTGTACTAAGAAGTCCTCTAATTGGTCCGTTTGAAGCTAGGGGAGAGATGGCTCCAATCATTTTCAATTACATCAGTAGCTGTGGAATGTTCCCTGAGATCAACAAACTGTTGCTGCAAGTGACCACAACTTGACCCAGGCCAGAGCTTCGGGAGGGTGAGTCAACCAGGCCCATCAGAAATAACCCAGGCTTCACCAGGCACAGCTCGGCCATTGCTGTTAAAGTGCAGATCAAACACACAACACTGTGCCTCCTTCTGAACCAACAACCCTTAACCACAGTTTCAGGAACTCTGTCCTGGGTACGAGAAAATCAACGTCCTTCTGCAGGATTTTCTTCACACAAAGCCGGTACCAAGATGGAGAAGGGGGCACCACTGGCCCCCACTCCATCTGAGGTTTAAATAAGGTTTCTTCACACCAGGCCTCTGACAAAACAGCTGGAGTTGTGAGGAAAACTCGCTGCCAACAAATAGAAAGTCTACCATACCTGTGGGCTGGGTTTTAGCTCAGTTGGTAGAACACTGCTGCATACTGTCTAAGGACCCAGCACCACAAAAACAAGAGAAGGATGTGGCAATCCACTTCCAAAGAAATCCCCAAAAACCAATCAGCCATTGAAAACCCATGAAGGCCGCTATGAGTCAGACCCGACTCAGTGGCATCTAACAACATCACACCTGCACCAGAATTAGAAAAGTTTAAGTACTCAACACAGGAAATCTCTTAGGCAGATGATAACAGAATCATCACCTTTAAAAATTCTAGTTTTTTTTTTTTCTTTAAAGTACTATAGTTGTTCACACCACCTTCTTACAGGGGTTTGGGTGCTGATGTCAATTCAGGTACACTTGCTCTTAAACACAAATGAATTTATTACCTACTGATGGAATAGTAATTAATACTGTACAACATCATAGAGGGTTTGGTCTAAAAGTTTTCAAGATCCTTTCTAGCTTTACCCCTGCTCAATTTTTTTTTCCAGTACTAGGGGTTGAACCACAGCCTTGTACATGCTAGGCAAGCACTCTACAACTGAGTCACACTTCCCAGACCCTTTAAAAGTTGTTTTTTTGTTTATTTTTTGTTTGTTTGTTTTTTATGTTGACAGAGGTTCTCACCAAGTTGCACTGGCTTCCTCTGGCCTCCAACCTGTGATCCTCCTGCCTCAGCCTCTCGAGTCATTGGGATCACATGTGAGCACCACAGTGCCATACTCAACTGCTCACTTCTAAGAGGCAGTTGATTTAACAGAGCATTTTGAAGTACTAAAGATAGACAACTTGAAATCAGACTGCATAGGTTTAAATTCTTTTTTTTTTCTTTTTTTTTTTTTAATTTGTGGTACTGAGCTTTGAACTCAGGCCCTCGTGCATGCTTTGCAAGCGCTCTACCATGGGGCTATACCCTCAGCCCATTTTCCACTTTTCATTTTCAGACAGGGTCTGAGTAAGTTATGCAGGCTGCTTCTGGACTCGAACACGCAATCCTCCTGCCTCTGCTTCATCTAGCTGTGATTCTGGGCAAAGGATTATGATTTGGGGTCCTCATCTGTAAAATAGCGTACCTATCTCAGGGGGTCAGCGTGAGAATTAAATAAGCATGTAAACTGCTTAAGTTGCATAGCATCTAGTACATAAAAAATATGGATGCCAATGATGACATGTAAATCTGATGCTGCAAAATATGAACACAGTGAGCCTAATTAAAATCTGAAGAAATTACATTTCATTAGTTCATTATATAAGCTTCTCACATTTGTAAATCTATAAATTAACTTGAATGTTATTTAATGCTTTATAATTAATATGACCGGCCCTACAATATATTTTGAAATTTCTTGATTTTCCCTGCATTTTGGATACAGTGGCATTACAAGAGGAAAGAAATTAACAAAAGCAAAAGAAGGCTTTTTTTCTCTTAGATTATTTTTAATTTTCTCACTGTCCAATTTTGAAAAACACATCAGCTATACAGGGTTGGGAATGACTGTATTCTTTCACTATGGGACAAAAGCTGATGCTGAAGAAAGAGACAGTGAGTTAAAAATGTTACATTCTATCACTCATAAACATAGGTGTGAACATAAACAGAGCCACTGGAAACATCTGGCAAACAGAAGATAGGGGCCAATCACCAATGCTTACAGCAGGAGTACTGATAATAAATATTCACTGTGTACATTATGGTCTACTGGCTGTATCATTTCTTTTAATTCTTAAAACAATTCTAGAAGTCAGGGACTATTTTATCAGTCCTGCCTTACAAAAAAAGGAACTAAGAATAATAAGGGGAGTTTTCAAAAAGAAATAGTTATTACATCAAGAGTTTCACAAATAAAGCATTCAAGAATTCAGAAAAGCAATGGATTGCTCGCTAGATCTTTGGAAATCCTCAGACATGCACAGGTGCCAACACACTATAGATAACCAATTGCATATGCCCATATAGGTCACCTCTTTATGGCTGCAAGGAACCAACACATGCATGATGTCGGGTCACACTATGTACGTAACCTGTGGACAATGCAACGAGATGGAAGAATAAGCAATGGTATCAGATGCTGAGTCCTAGTGACAGGGTAGGTGAATAGAGTTTCTGTAACCACTGAAGGTCATTGTTCCATTGTCTCTTCATGACATGTATGAGAGTCTGGGCTTGGTAAATACCAGGTGAAGCTCCCCTAACACGGCACAACCCATCTTCGACAGGCAAAATGTCACAGGCATGAAGCTGAGCATGTGGAGGGGTGTATGAAGCTCCACCACCACACAGTCCTAGCCTGATCCTTCCATGTGCTCTGCTAAGGTAATCTCAGGTTTACTGCAGGACCTAACACCAGTGGCACAGTGTATGCTTATTATCACCAAGCCTCATATCCATTTCTTTTGCCAGATCATTTCAATGTTGTTAGATGCTCTGCTATTCATAATTAAGACTGTATCACTTTAAGAAAACTATTAAAGGTAAGTCCTACCTATATTTTAGGGATAGGTAAAAACTACTATTAAAATGGCCAAATAGTATATTTTTATGAAAAAAGTAGGTCACATTTTTAAAAAATCATTCAAGTTATAGGAAATTGTCAATTCTTAACTCCAGGCCAAAGATAGCTTCAGAGGGCACGGGATATTACTCAATGGTAAAGCATGTGCTTAGTATTCAATCTCAGTAGCCCCTCAAAAAAAAATTTAAAGATAGTTTTGGGAAAAAATTCGGTATTACACTATTTTCTAGGTTTTCCAACATTTATAACTAATGTAGACTGAGAATGGAATCTGGCAATAGTTTTGATCCCTAAAATGAGTGAGAAAACCAATGAGGGAGGAAAAAAGCACTTCAACTTAAATATTTAACATCACATGTTTAAACAAGAAAGAATTATATGGGTAATGAATATACCCTTAGAAACAATGACATTTCACTGGGAATGGTGACACACACCTGTAATCTCAGCACTCAGTAACCTGAGGCTGGAGAATCACAAGTTCAAGACCAGCCTGGGCTACCTAGTGAGACGCTGTTTTACAATAACAACAATAACAAAAACCAAAAGTCATTATTCTTTTTGACTTTACTATAGAGGTATAGAGGCAGGCATCCTTAGGTCCCTCCCCACCACCAGATCTTTCAAGGTCTAGGTGAGAAAAGTTGTATTTATTCAAGGTGCAAAATGTGATGTATTGATGCACATATGCACTGTGAAATGATTACCACAACCAAATTAATGAGCATATCTATCACCTTACAAAGGCACTGCATGTGTGTGTACAAAATACTTAAGATCTACTCTCTCAGCAAATTTCTAGCTTACAATTCATGATTGTTAGCTATAGCAACGATGCTGTAGGGTAAGTCTCCAGAACTTACATTCATCTTATAACTGCAAATCTGTACCCTTTGACCAACATCTCCTCATTACCTAGCCACAAGTGGTAACCACTCTTCTATTGTTTCTATGAGTTCAACTTTTTTTACACTCCACATGTGAGATCATGCAGTACTCACCTTTCTGTCTCTGGCTTATTTCACTTAGCTTAAATAGCAGAAGTCTGATTCTCACCTTAGCTTTCTTGTTTACTAAACACGGTGTAAATTATGCAGCCTCACTGAATCTAACTTTATTTGAATTTCATTTTGAGATAGTATTTGCTCTGTTTTCCTTATAAAGCAATAAAGAGCATCCAGTAAGTACCTGGATCTTTGTATTATAACATATTTGTAAATTGGAAAGAAGCTTCTCTTTAGTTCGTGTTTGGTTTACATTACCCCGCACACATTCTCAACTTACTGCACAAATATTTTCAGTCCTAAGCATTGTGCATTTTATTACAATCGCTCATACCCAAATCATTAATAAAACATTAGTTTATGGTTCAGAAGAGACTACACTCAAATTTAAGATAGTTATAATTTCCATTTGAAAAGAAAATATAAAATAAACTAAAGACAAATGTCTTATCATGGCCAATTATTTTCAATAGCTTCTGGGTTAAAATGCAGAAAGTATAACCAATCTCAGTATAAAATTCAGTGGAAGAGATAATAGTTCCATTAAGCTGTTTTCATCTGCCTTAGCAGGAGAATTCCACGGTTAATAATACTGTCAACTTGAGAAATGATACTACACACACCAGCGGTACAAACTTTGGGTTGAGGGAGCTATTTCTTGATGTTCAATGTACTGAACATAGGAGGGGAAATGGGCTTGAAGTGCTAATTTATGTTTCCAATACTTTGAAAACCAAGTTTTGACGTAAGAATCAGTTCCCCATGAAAATAAATAAAATTTACAATGATTTAGTTTTACAATACAATAAAGCTTGCTATTTTCAACTTTATAAAAGTAATGTTCCTTGGAAGAACAATTGAGAGGATTCTACAAATCAAAATACACATCTTCCTAACATTAAGGATGTTTTAAATGGAATGGGATGGATTATCTGTTGGGGAAAGTCCCTGGGGACCAGAAACTGGTTGACCATCTACCAGGGATCACTGGAAGAAAGTAGTCCTACACCCAAGACCTAGCTGGACTGAGCAACCTCTAAATTGTCCAATTACTGTTAGATATCCGAACACAATCTACCAACTGTATTCATGGGTTCTGCCTTCCAAATATTTGGAGAAAAAAACTGCATCTGTACTGAACATGTACACACTTTTTTCTTGTCATTATTCTCTAAACAATATGGTATAACAGCTACTTACCTAGTGTTTACACTGTATTGGGCATATAAAGTAATCCAGAGATGATGCAAAGTACTCAGAAGAAAATGCATAGATTACTGGCAGATACTATGCCATTTTATATAAACAACTTGAGCGTCCATGGATTTTGGTATTTGAGGTAGGTCCTGGAACCAATGCCCCAGGGATACCAATGAATGACTACAATACAGAAAGTGATAACATATAAAGTGAATATCTACTACCTTCTCCTCCACACCAACATCCCATTATACAGAAACAAATTTTACCAGATTCACTTGAATTTTTCAAAGGTCCTATACATATAAATTTTGTTTTACATATAAATTATTTCTTAATGTAAGTGATTATGCCTGCTTTCTACGAATTTCTTTTTTCACCGAACAGAATATTTTAGATATTTCTCTATACCAGTCAGGTTATGCCTACTTTCAGTGTATTAAGCATTAATATTCCACTGTATGGTACAACAAAGTTTTGTTTTGTTTTGTTTTTTAATCTTCCTTTAACAGTGAATGATGGTGGGGTAAAGAGTAACGCAGCATTGGCTTTTTCCATTATGCATCCTTTACATCACATCTGGCAACACTCTCATCAACTCACAAGGTTTATAGAGCCTTATGTAGTAAAACTCAAATGTATATTTGGGTTATATACCCCTATTTTTCCAATGTACTCATGAAGTTGCACTGTTTACACTGAGATCATCCTCTCCCTCTTTATCCCTCCACATTGACCCTCCTCCCTATACCACCTTCCACAATCTTCACTTCCCTCTGCTAGTTCCCTCCCTCCTCCTTTCTACTTTTTATATTATCCCTTCTTTGCTAAGTTTAATTGTATATTTTTTACATATCAATTTATTTATAGGATTTTTTCTTTCTTTAAGTATGATTGAGCTCCCACACATGAATGAGAACATATGGTATTTCTCTTTTTAAGTTTGTGTTCGTTCACTTAAGATGATGTTCTCCAGTTGTGGAATTTGTGATGTTCTCCAGTTGTGTTTGTTTGCTTAAAATGATGTTCTCCATCCATTTTGCTGCAAATGACATTTCATTTTTTTAAATTGCTGAGTAGTAGTAGTCCCTTGTGTATATGTAACATAGTTGTTTTTTTGTTTGTTTGTTTTTATCCATTCTTCTGTTGATGGACACCTTGGTTGGTTCCATATCCTTGCTACTGTGAAAAGTGCTGCATTGAATATGGAGTGCTGGGCGTGGTGGCGCATGCTGGCTCGGGAGGTGGAGGCAGGAGGATCTCAAGTTCAAGACCAGAGGCAGTCTGCATAACTTACCGAGACCCTGTCTCAAAAAAAGTAAAAGTAAAAAAAAAAAAAAAAAAAAGGCTGGGGGTGCAGCTCAGTGGTCCAACACTTGCAAAGCATGCAGACACGAGGCCCTGGGTTCAACCCCCTGTACCGCAAAAACAAAAACATGGAGATGCACATGCCTTTGTGGTATGATGACTCGTCTCCCATTGGGTATATTCCCAGTAATGGTATAGCTATAATTATATGGCAGTTCTATTCTTAGTTTTCTGAGGTATCTCCATATTGATTTCCAAAGTGGTTGAACCAATTTACAGTCCCACCAACAGAATAAGAGGATTCCCTTTTCTCCACAACCAGAGTTTGTTATTATTTGTCTTGTTTATCTTGGCAATTCTTTCTGGAGTTAGGTAGAATCTCAGAGTGTTTTGATTTGCATTTCCCCAATGGCTAGGGATATTGAGCATTTTTTCATGTGTTTCATGGCCTTCCAAACTTCTTCATTTGAGAGCTATCTGTTCAGTTCCTTTGCCCACTTGTGTACTGGATTATTTGTTGTTTTGGGATTTGCTTTCTTTATAAATTCTTTATAAATTCTAGAAATTAGTCCTCTGTTATATGTGTAGGATATGAAGATTTTCTCCCTTTCAGTGGGCTCTTCCTTAGCTCTGTTGATTGTTTCCTTTGCTGTATAGAAGCTTTTTAATTTCATGTCATCTCATTTGCCTATTCTTGTTGCAATTTCCATGAGCCTTATTAAGGAAATGTTTTCCAATGCCTATGTGTTGGAGCATGTTCCCTATCTTTTCTTCTAGTAATTTTAAGGTTTATGTTGAGGTCTTTTATCCATTTTGAATTAACTCCCGTCCAGATTGAAAGGTGCAGGTTTCCTTTCATTTTTCTGCGGGTGGAAATCCAAGTTTCCCAGGACCATTTGTTGAAGAGGCTATCTTTTCTCCAATCTGCATCCTTAGCTCCTTGAGACGTAGTTTTTAAAAAGGGCTTATTTTATATAAATAATGCTCTAACAATATCTTCATCTGTATATACATATTTCTTTCAAAATAACCCAGTGAAGGAAAGGAAAATGGGGGGGGGGGCAGGGAGACGGGTATAGACAAAACAACATTATCTGAGGATTGTTGTTGTTAGGTGCCATCGAGTCAGTATCCAACTCATAGCTACCCTCATCTGAGGATAGGTGACACATACTGGTGGATTTATCAAACTTTCTCTCATTTTAATTTTTTATAGGGGTTGGGCTGCAGTACTGTGCCAGAGTGAGTGCTTAACAGGCATGAGGCCCTGGGTTCAATCCCAAGCACCAAAATGTAAATGTAGATGTAGAAATTTTTAAGTAATAAGTTTTTTAAATGTCTGCTTGTATTTTCTCTTAACATGTTCACATTTAGTTTTTCTTTTTGACTTACAAGGGCACGTCATGAAATAAAGAAGTTTGCCTTTTATTCCAGGAACTATATACCTAGCTTTTTTCTACAGATAGGCAGATATCCCCAAACCAATTATTAAATAATCCATCTTTCCTTCTCTGATGTGAAAAGCTATCTTTATTCTGTATCAATTTCCAACATATGTACAAGATTATGCCTAGACTTCCATTTTTTTCCATCGATTTGTTTGTCCATGTGCCATACAGTTTTAATTTCTATATCTATATTTACATTTTTCTTCAGATTTTTTTCTCTGGCTATTCTTACCTAATGATTTTCCCAGATGACTCTGAGAATAATTGTACTGTATTAAGTTTCCTAAGTATCTATTACACTTACAAACATTCCTCCTGGTAGATATCCCTCCAAGAAAGCACAGCTTGATTCTCTTTCACATCTGTTTTCATGTTACTACCTAGGGTCTCATCTGTTGCACTTATTCTCTAAGTTCTCTTGACATAGTGCTGCACAGAAATGTTAAATAATTCTTTTCTCAATGTAAAAAATATTTATTTAGCTCCTGTAAAAGGTCAAACTGCCAAAACAGACTGGTATAACATTTGAATAGTGCCATTTATGTAAGCCTTATTTTTATGAATAAGCAACTCAGTAAAGGAACATGTCATAATCAGTCTGAGGCCAAGAGTTTTAAATATAATATACTAATTTTAGACATAAGCATTTCAGTTTTGCTATATTATCTACAGCTTCATAGGAAGATGTGCTTTCTTAAAGGGAAAAGTCTTTTAAATGGCTTGATAATTTATTAGAAATAAGCAGCAAACAGCATCTGTTTTCACAGAGCAACTGTTAAATTAATCTGTGTTAAATCAGCCTCAAAGCACTTGGATGCAGCTACAGGATGTGGGTGTAATAGGATCGCACAGCCTGACATCTGATGGGGCCTTACACATGCTGGGTCAGGACAAAGCCATGGAGAAGAGGGGAAAGAATATTCCCTTAGAATCAAAACATCAAAAAACCCTGCAGTCTCTTGGGTTTGTCTTGAAAAATTCAATCCCTCCCCAATCCAGGTTAACTGTCTAATCAGAAAGAAAAGAAAGAAGATGGGAAAAGGGTGAAAGAAAGAAAGAAAGGAAGGAAGGAAGGAAGGAGAGAAAGATAAAGAGAGAGGGAGGGAGGGAGGGAGAGAGAGAGAGAGAAAGAAAGGAAGGAAGGAAGGAAGGAAGGAAGGAAGGAAGGAAGGAAAGAAAGGGGAGGAAGGAAGGCAGGCAGGGCGGGGAAAGAAAAAAAAGAAAGAAAGAAAGAGAGAGGGAGGGAGGGAGGGAAAGAAAGAAAGAAAGAGAGCAAGCAAGCAAGCAAGCAAGCTCCCAAAACAATAACAGACTGTCCCATGCAATTCAGACTTGCGAATTAATGAAATTGAAGAGCTGTTTGAAGCCATAAAGTACAAGGGGATTTTCTCTTGAATCTAATGTCTGAGGACATGGGGAGAGAACCACACTGAAATATATTAACAGATATGCCCAGTTCGATACATACCCAACGCTACACGAATGCACATACCACACCCCAGGAGACAGAAGTCCCTTCTGCCTGAGGCATTAGCACTGCTCACCATTTATTTCAGGAAGCCTCTGCAGGTACTACAAGCCACCTGTCCCCTCCGAAAGATCTCTCAATTACCCACTTCTCAGTCCCCTTTGATATAGGATAAACAATCCTTTGTTTTCCAAGGGGTTAGCAGGAGCCTTTGAAAGCCAGCAGCCAGGAATTCTGTGGCTGTCTCCAGCTGGTCCAAGTAGCCAAGGCTGTCACTGGTGCCCGGTCACTGCTGCAAACATAAGAAGGAAAAGAGGACAGGGAGGAGAGCCACATCCTGGATCAGCATTCCTTAGATTCCTTTCCAAGTGGTTTTTCTGCTGGGTTCACTGAGAAGAGACTGGTCAGGTGGGGAGGGATAGGAACCAAGGAAAGGAGGCTCATTTCAAACTAACAATTTAACCACAAAGTAAGTCTATGCAGCAATACACATTAAATCCTGTGGTTGACCAGAACATCCAGGACTGTTCAAAAAGCTGGAGAAGAAACGTTACAAAGGGGTTTGAAAATAAAAATCAGAACCACTTTTTTCTCATTCATTCAGGGCCTTGTACCTTATTCTTAATTGAATTTTACCCCTGACAAAGCTATTTTCAGGGCCGGGATTTAGCTCGGTTGGTAGAGCACTTCTCTGCAGTCTCTGAGGTCCCAGGTTTGATTCCCAGAACCCCCAAAAATGGGAGAAGGAAGTAGCAATCCACTCCAGAGGCAATCCCAAAATAACCACTCAAAACCCTATGAGGGTCACTAGGAGTCAGATACGACTTGAGGACACCTAACAACAACAAGCTATTTACAGATACTCTGCAGATATGGCAATTTAACTTTAGGAAGTGAAGTAATTCTACAATCATATAGTTCTGGTAAACTGAAAGCCAAGGTCTGAATGACTCCAGTGTCTACATCCAGGATAACCTTAGTTAGGGTTAAGACAAAGGGAAGGAATGTAATTGAGATGAAAGGAGTGGATGGAGGAAGGGCAGAGAAGGCACTGAGGAGAGGCATCAGCCCTCAGAACTTTCTGCAGATGATCGGGGAGGCTGGGGAGCAACCAGATGCTGAAGGCCTAACACAGTCATCTTTCTTCTTATCAATCTACTATACAAGACTCGCTTCCTCAAGGAGCTAACTGCCTGCTCCAAGAGGAAACACTAGCTGAACTCCACCCATCAGGACTCTTCCAAAGGAGAGAGAAGGGATTAAGAATATGAAGGCGAGGAAGATGGAGTCTGAAGTTGGTCCAATGGCAAGCTCCCTCCTAGCTGAGGATGATTGCAGCTCCCTCATAGGCTGCTCCTCAGTTTATATGAGAAGCACTTCCAACAGTGCCTGGCTCATAGAAAGAGCTATCTACCTGCTAATTATTATCTTTATTACCACAGAAAATATGACAGAACTGACTGCCACGTTTCAAATGCAACATCTTTCCATCTCCCCCTCAAAAAAAAAAAACTTGAAATAACTATAAAACACTAAAACAGTATGTCTCCCTATCTTAAATTTCAAAATGGAAAGGCAAAGCTAAATTGCCATGTACTCTAAGAGCTCTCTTCAATGTTTAGAATACAGTGTCTTTCCTAAAATCTTGATTAAAGCATATGTTCTGCTCCAGGAACTAAGTGAATTCAGAAGAGAAGTCTCTTAACACTGGTTTTTGTAAATGATTCATCAGTGTCACCCATCAATGAAAACTTAAGTACACACAATTAGTGTGAAGTTTGTAAGAGCTCATGCACTTTCTCACACATCCTGGCGTGCTCCCACCTCAAAGACTCTGCATTGACTGCTCCCTTCAGCTTCAATTCTTAAAGGAGTGAAGGGAAGGGAACCGCTTTTCCCTCTACTCTTCTAAGTTTCAGTACCTGAGGCCCTGCAAGTTAAACTGTCAAAAGACAAGAGTAACAGGAAAAAAACACAAAGTTTACTTGGTGTTACTATTTTTACATGGGAGGGATGGGGAGCTCCATAGAAAAGAAGTAAAAATCCCAGTTTGTGCACTACTTTTAAAAAGAGTGATAAACTGTGGGAAAGACAAAGGAAGAGGATTTTCAGCTTCTAAGTACAATAAATTGTGGGAAGGTAAATATGAAGAAAACTAATGGAAAATAAGAGCTATCCCAGAAAGTTTTGTTTATGTACACTTCCCCCTCTAAGGAGATGGGTAGGGCAGCACCTTCGTAAAAGGGAAGAGCCTGTCTTTAGGCAGAAAAGAAGTAGGTAGAAAGTTTCTAGTGTCTGCTATTCCACAAATGCCTTCAATTCAAAATAATCCCTACACCAAAGTGGCATATTTTGGAATAGCACATTCTGATCCCCTTCATACTCTTCCACACTTTGCCTCCCTCTTCAGTCCCTCCTTTCTTAAGTTTTTCTTCATAGCACTGATCCCCAAGTCATATAGAATATTTTGATTGGGGTACATATGGCTTTGCCTTCTACCCTGACAGAGTATAAGCTCCACAAAATCAGGGCGTTGTCTCCTGGCATGGCTGTATCTCAATTCTTGGCATAGAGTTGCCATTCAACAAATGTGTTGAATAACTGAGTGACTTCCCACGTTACCTCAGTATTCTTACAATTCCTATAGGTTTGATGGTATAGAAATTTGGTTTTATTAACTCCTATCTTTTTTTTAAGTGCCAGCATTCAGTCACAATACATTTATAGAATTGTGTTTGTTTCTAAACGTAAACAAGAGGTTGGGGGTAGCTCAGTGACAGAATGTACACATGAAACCATGAGTTCAATTCCCAGCACCTCACCCCAAATAAACAATAAAGAGCACAATCTTTGCTTCTAAAACCTACAATACAAAATATAGTAATATAAAATTGGCTCACTGACCATGTGAATAACAGTTAATAATCATAAATTATGTGGGTCTGGCCAAATAGTATCCACATTCCTATACTTGGTTCTATGGAAGTAACATTTCATCACACAGTGTTAAATTTCAAGACAAGCATAGTTCTCGTTTGAGAGTAAAGAGTCTTATCTTTGAAAAGTTCATAGAATTAATGTCTCTGGCTTGTTTTCTAACAACACAAAATCAAGAGACTTTACCAGCAGGGAAATGGGAAGAACGATGCTTTATTTATATTGGTGTAATCATATAACCCAATTATGCTCCCATTGAATACCTTGAGTAAGCTGAAATCACAATTTCACTAATGTGTACATTATTGCCCCAGCTATGTTCGCCTAACAAGTCTAACAACTTCTTACAGTCAAACTTCTGCCTACCCAAGTGATCATGGAACCACTAAATAAGAGTATTGCTTGTTTAAAATATTAGATAAGGATTTCCTAATATATTTTAGTTAATCCTCTGGTGTTTATTCATCTCATTTTCCTTCTTGTTGTTAAGTGTCCTCGAGTTGTGTCTGACTCATAGCAACCCTCATAGGGTTTTCAATGGCTGATTGATTCAGGATTGCCCTGGGAGTGAATTGCCATGTTCTTCCCCCATTTCTGCAGTGCTGGGAATCAAATGTGGGACCTCAAAGACTGTAGAGCAGTACTCTACCAACTGAGCTAACTCCCAGCCCTCATTTTCTTTAAGTACTATTTTATAGTTGAAGGACCACCAGGTGAATACTACTTGAGAGTAGCAATTTAGATAATTCAATAAATAATCAGAATATTACCAGGTATTTGGCAAACAAATACCCTTCCTACATCACTACTTCCAGCCTAACTTTGGGCTGAAAATGTCAAATAAAAAAGCACATGTACTCAATTGCATAGCACCACTGGCCCTAAGTAGATTTCTGCATCCATTAAACATTCTACTTAGAAAGAATTTATAATGGCATGAGATTTAATAAGGAATATAATATACAATATAATACAATATAGGATATAAAACAGAATCTACAAGTCTACATAATTTCTACATAATTTCAAAAATGCTTTCAAATATGACATAACAAAACAAATATTTATGGGTACTGAGGTTATACATGTTTTCATATATTTTTTCTAAATTTCCTACAACGAACTTGTAATTTTTCCCAATTCAAAATCCAACTTAAGCATAATTTAAAATGATTTCCTCAAACATTTTACAGTTTGAAACTTCTGTTCCTATTGGTTATGTACATGTCAAGAAATACAGAAGAAACTGCTTTTAAAATGGTGGATTTTTTTCCAGACATCCTATTTTATTGTTTTTTTTTTTTAACGTACAACTTAATAGGTCTCATTATAACATTCCCATACATACGTTTCATTGTACATTGCTCATGTTCCCTTTCCCCCTTTACCCTCTCATGACCCTGCTCCCCGTCCCCCTCTCTCCCCAACCCACTTGCATGTCTTTTTCATGAGCATATATGTACTTCTCGATTTTGCTGCAAAAACAACATATGTGATATTTTCTTTCTTCCCTCCCATTACCGTTTCTTCTTGCTTCTCCTTTAGTCCATTTTCTTTAGTGCATTATCTTTCCCTGCATAGGCCCTTTCCACTTTCTTGACCTGTATGTTTTAATAATGCATAAAAATGGAAGTCTAACATCTACAAATGAGAGAAAACGTGTTGATTTTTCTAGGTCTGGCTTGTTTCACTTAAAATGATGAACTCTATTTCCACCCATTTTTCCAGCAAATGCCATAATTTTGTCCTTCTTCATGGCTGAATAAAACTCCATCGTGTATATGTACCACAATTTCCTAATCCACTCGTTTGTTGATGAACGCTTAGGTAAATTACATATCTTAGTTATTGTGAATAATGCCACAATAAAAATGGATGAATAGGTATCTTTGTGGTATATTGACATATTCCTCTGAGAAAATGGTGGAGCTTTTTCAAGGCTAAATGTTTATAAGTCGTTAGGTGCTGTTGAATCGTGTCCGACTCATAGTGACCCTCATAGGGCTTTCAATGGCAGATTGTTTCGGGATTGCCTTGGGAGCGGATTGCCAGACCCTTCTCCCATTTTTGCGGGGCTGGGAATCAAACTCAGGACCTCAGAGACTGCAGAGCAGTGCTCTACCAACTGAGCTAAAGTGGTAACTACCAAAAGAAATATAGATCTCTCTACACTTTTGTGTGTGTATTTTGTTTATTTTGGGTTTTGTGTGCTCTGTGTGTGTGTGTGTGTGTGTGTGTGTGTGTGTATGTATGAGAGAGAGAGATATGGAGAGACAGACACGGGGGGGGGGGGGAAGCTCTCCGTATATAGCCCAGGCTGGCCTCAAAATCATGTTCCTCCTGTCTCAGCCTCCTGAGTGCTGGGGTTATAGACATGTGCCACCATACTCAAACCATATCTGTGTACTTTTAACTCATTGCTACAAGCTGTGAAACTTCTAAGTACTTGGCACATAGATCAGCATTGGCAAAATTCAATTACTTGTATCTGAAAATAAAGAAAATGTGGTGCATGCTTAACTTAAAAGTTGATAGTTCCTTTGTGGGTAAAGCCTGACCATATGTAAGAAGTCCTAAGGTTCACATAGAAAGACTGTTTACACAGAACCTAAAGTTACTAAATCTAAGCCACATGAATAAACTTAAACTCTCTTCAAAGCATTTTTACACAATCTACAATATCCATGCTAATAAATATCTTAGGCAAGAAATGAAAACTTAAACTTTCCATTGTGAAAGTTCACCCATCGTGCATGTTTTCCTATTATAAAACAAATACTTCACTAGGAACAGCACTTGACAGGAGCACACCCCTCCTCCAACCCACCATGCCACAAGGATAAGCTTTCCAGATCTGCTTACATTCAGAAAATACTTCACATGCCAGGAGTGCACTGCGCTCAAGCTGCCAAAAATTATCACACTTTAAGTACAACTGTACCGGGCATGGGGGTGCACACCTACAACCCCAGCACTAGAGAGGCAGCGGCAGAAACACTGCAAGGTCAAGGCCATCCTGGGCTACATAGCTGAGTTCCAGACCAGCCTGTCTCAAAAAACTAAACAAATAAAAAAAAATTTTTTTTAAGTATAACTGGGCACATAGCCCATGAGCACATAGACAAGCAGCCTTCCAAAAGGAAAGAAAAGAAAAAACAAAGAAAAGAAAAAGAAAGATTAACTCTAGTATTTCCAGAAACCAAAAGTAGTTCAATAAAATTCATTATATATGTCTACATATGTATACGTCTACATGCACAATTGTAGGCATATATATGTAGACATATTCATTATACACAAAATAAGTTGTATATAATAAAGACATGTCTATCTCTCTTCCTTTCAGTGGACAGCTAACATTTCAATCAGAGTTCAGAGTCATGTACCCTGGGTCCCAAAAGATGTCCCTTAATTCTTACACTAGCAGTACCCAAAACAATAATTAAAAGACAAATTGATCACCGGACCCAGCATCGCCTATATTATTTCACAGAGAGGCTCTAGATATGCCTACTAATTCTCCCCATTGTTGTTGTTGTTAGGTGCCGTCCCAATCCTATGTACAGCACAACAAAACACTTCCCCCATTCTGTGCCAGGCAAACGATCTTATTTATGTTTAAGCCCATTGTTGCAGACACTGTGTCAGTCCATCTAATTGAGGGTTTTCCTTTTATTTGTTGAACGGCCACTCTCCCAAACATGATGTCCTATGCCAAGGATTGGTCCCATCTGACTACTTGTCCAAAATACGTAAGATGCTGCCTAGCCATCCTTGTTTCCAAGGAGCACTTTGGTTGTTCTTCTTCTAGGACAGACCTGTTGTTTCTTTTTGCAGTCCATAGTATACCTGCCCCAAAACAAGTATTGTACACACTGGGCCATGCCTTCCTTGAGTTGGCCAGACTTCCTTAAGAGTTCCTTAAAGTTCCTTCCTTAGGGTTCCTGGTTTAATATTTAACTAACAATAACAATCTAACATTCATACATATTAAAGTACATGAGACAATATGAGAAGAGAATGATGATGCATTAAGGTGATGAAGAAAGACCAGAAGTCACACTACAGGGCTTTGGATTCTTAAAATTTGTGTGATGGTAAGCAACTCAATATCTCCAGGTCCTGCTTTCTTCACATGTAAAATGAGAGGGCTTAGAAAGGAAGTTCTAAGATTCCTACCTGCTCCAAAAACTATGAATCTCTTCCTAGGCAGAAGTAGGTTCAGACTGCAACCTTCTAGAGCTACACTGTCCAATACGGTGGCCACTAGCCATGTATGGCTATGGAGTGCTAGATATCACATGGCTGATTTGGATGAAAACATGCAAATATGCTCAATGTATAAAATTTTGAGGATATGATATAAAAAGTGTAACATATTTCAGTAATAGCTTTCATATTGAAATAATATCTTGGATTTACTGACATTAAAATTAATTTCATCTGTTACTTCTACTACGTGTTGTGCTGAGGATTGAACCCAGGGCTTCACACATGGTAAGCATGCTCTCTACCACTGAGTCACACCTTCAGGCCCCCTTTCACCTTTTTATGTGGCTACTTGATTTAATAGGCCCATTATACCTTTATTGGACAGTGCCACCTCAGAGTCAGGCCAGGAATAACTGTGGATCAGAGGAACTCCAAGATATAGAGACCCTAGGGGAGTACTCAAATGGAATCATGCCAATCTCTGACTCTTACATTTCCATACTATATGCCTTAATGGTCATTTTAAAGTCATGCTTCTTTTCCTTATTTTGTGTACTAATAATCAATCAGTAGCAAATAACACTGGGTCTAAAAAAAAAAAATCAGTCAATTCATTTACTCCAGGGATGAATCTTAAACTTTACCAACTGCAGGCCTTAAGGAAAATTGGGTGTGTGTGTGTGTGTGTGTGTGTGTGTGTGTGTGTGTGTGTATTATACATATACCTTTATATAGATAATTTTAACTTGTTTGCAGTTTCCTTTGCATTGAATATATGTTTAGAGTAATAATTTAGGTTACCTAATAAATTATTACAATCTTCCATTTTTTAAAAACTCACATTTGAACTTAGTAGAAACAACTAACATGAACTTCTATGGATGGACCACATTTTTATTTCATTCATATCTAACCAGGAACTTTTCAAATAATTTTTGCAATCTTTCAATGTAGAGCATGTGTTTTAAATGATCAGAGAGAGAAAGTTTCTAAGAGAGCTTGTTTATTTAGGTGCACAAAAGACTATGAATAAAGCCAATAAAATATTTATGAGATTCAAATAAGTCACGTCTGGAGATGTCGGTCAATGGTAGAGCACTTGCCTACCATGGACAAGGCCCTGGAGTCCATCCTCAAGAAAGCAAGAGAAAAAAAATCAGATTCAGGGCATCAAGAGTACTCTAAGCATTGTCAGAACATACTCATAGGCTGCCAACTTTTTCAATTTCACGGTCTTGAACAAAAGCACATATCCAACTGCCTGCAACATCAACTACTGATTATTTAAAGTCAGATAAAGCTAGCAATAGCAGACCAATCCGGCGGTCACCCATTTCACATTGGGCATGAAGCATGGTTAGTTATGATGGCTCAAATATTTGCAGGTATGAGAAAGCAGAACACAGTTCAGAATTGGGAGAATTTTTTAAAATAAGGCTTCTTAAATAATATAAACCACATGAATATTAGAAAATTATGCAGGAATTAAAGAACCAATTTTATTTTCCAATTCTAATTACAATATATTGCCAAATTTAGCCACATGATATACATCTCTTTATTCGTCGGGGATTCAAGAGTATAATTTCAAAATATGAACCGATATAATATGAGAAAAATATACATTCAAACACACATCAGGACTTTTATCAATCAACAACTATTCCAGACATGCACAAACTGTCATCTGGTTTTCTGAAGGGACTGTCTAGAAGTGGGGCAAGGTAAATCACTTATTTGACAGATACTTCAAAATATTTTTTTAAATGCCAAGATGTAAAAATGATCAAGCTTAAACTACTCATTACTCTTCAAGGGAACTAAGTGTTCAAAAAGAAATAACTTTGAAAATAAAACTAAGAGAAGCTTTTGAGGAACCATGTTTTTAATATTCCTTTAACAAAGATCCACACACAATGTGTCAAACTACTGGGATATATTTTAAATATGGTAGATCTTATGTGCAGATGAAATGCCTCTGACAAAACTTCCAAGCACTCCCTAATGTGATGGTTACATCACAAGCCTACTCAGACCACATCATCGTTTCATCACATACTTTTTGGTAAATATCTTCATTTAGCCACTTTTAGAATCACTGAAATAAATAACAAAATAGATACATAATTAAAATTACTGTTAAACTGACAGCACCATTTTTACTGATGCAATAAATATGATAAAATTTATTTTCCTCTTTTCCATAAATCTTTCCATCTGTCTCAATAACAGACGTAAGCACAAACAGATGTAAAAAGCCATGTAGCAAACAGAAAACACGTTTGATATGATAGGCAGATCTAGCTCAAAAGAGGTTTCCATTAAGATAGTTAATCAACAGAGAGAGTAACCTTGACACTATCATTACTACCCATAGGGCCACTGAAATCATCCCTTTTTTCTATCACTCTCCTTTGAAGGATTTCCCAGAAACATAAGTCTGAACACACCTGGGGGTCAATCAGCCCAGCTCCTGGGTATTCCTGTCATAAAAATGAAAAAGCATTCCCACTGGCTCCTCTAACACTCCACAAAGATGTGTTTCTGATGTTGTTAGCAAGCAGATAAGGAAAGTGAGCAAATTCAAAAACCTTCACTAACTGCTCATGGAGAATCTTTGATTTGGTCCAGAATGTTTATTAGTCTTCTCATTTTTCTCTACATCCCTTTTACGGCATTGTATTTCCTCTATGTCCCAGAATGCCAGCAGTCATCAAATATTCTACATCTCTTATCCTTAAAGGGAAAATCAGGCCAATGCCCAGCACCATAAAAAAGAAAGAGGGATGAAGAGAGGAAAGAAGGAGGGAGAAAGAGGAGGAGAGAGGGAGGGAGAAAAAGAGGGAGGGAGAAAGACAGAGAAATCTAAAATGTATTCCTGGTGGGAATTCTCCCAGCTAAAAGAACACATTTATTAGCCTCCCTTGCAGCTAGATTCACCAACTAGCCAAAGAAATGAAGCAGACATTAATGACTTCTGCAATAGCTCCTACACTTAACTAAACTACCGTTATCAATGTCTATCCCCATTTTAGGAACATTTAAAAGCACTCCACTGCTCAGAAAATGAAGTTCAAATTCATGAAGGCCATCTAAAACTCTTAATCAACCACTGTTTCCTCTTTTGAACCTTTAACCCCTTGCTGTTCTTTCCTTCTGGAAAGCCCTACTCTGCTCCAGTTAACCTTGATTCATCCTTAAAAATCCTGTCCAAATACTGCCTGCCTTCTCTATGAAGACATTATATACTCTTCTATCATAGCCTTTGACATATCACACCTGATTATTTCTGAATTTCTTTCCTCTCCATTAGGCTATGGAATTCCTCAAGGGACAGACTGAGTTACCTTTCTACTTACAGCTCCACTGAGATTCTAGGGCTCCTGTCATAGCTAAAACCCAGAAGCCATATAGTACCTGCCCATAAAATGAACGTTTTCTAAAGATGCAAGATCAGAGGGAAAGACGGTAGTAAAGAAATATAAAAACAAATCAGAATTCTAAAATCAATATCAACATCACAGAAGTCAGTCACAAATACCTCAGTCACAAATGCCCTGAAAACATCTGGAGTACAGATAGAACAGATAATCCAAAGACCTAAGTAAAAATTCTGTATTTACCTTCCTCTCCTCTGCTAACAAAAGAACCATGGACTTGAGCCTTGGCTTGGGTTTCATGTGTCCACCCTCTCATATGAATGAGCCAATAAGCAATGGGGTCATTTAAGATTTCTTCACAAACATGAACAATGTAACATGTGATAATAAACTCTCAGAATATTTTTACCCAATATCTTTTCTTCTCTAAGAAAAAGACACCAACATTTTTCCGCTTCATCAGTTATTTATGAAATCAATAAGTATAACTACAAACCCAACAAACTGAATACTTTCCATCTGTGTCCTTACAACATGACTCCAAAAATTCACAACCAGGCAAATTTAACCGGAGTTCAACTCACAAAAGTGAAGTGAAACATTCAAATGCCAAATACAAAGAAAAAATAAGGTAGTGTGTTTCCTATATTGTTTATTTAAGTATACTCTCTTTGTCTTGGACATCTCTAATGGCCAAGCTGACAAAGTACCTAATCACAAGGACATCTCTTCCTAGTAGCCTTTGCTTCTACTTTGTACTAGCCATAACAATACATGGTTACCCTCTCATTACCTGGAAATCTTCCAGCTTCCTTCATGGACTCCCTCCTTGCATACCTCACTGAATAAGTAACAGTAATTCCGAAACTGCATTTTTGTCACAAATGTGATTGTGTGTGTGTTTAAGGCAGGGTCTTGCTATGCAGCCCAGGCTTGCCTAGAACTCATGATCCTTCTGCCTCAGTCTCCAGAGTACTGGAATTACAGGTATGTGCCACCACGCACAGCCACAAATATACTCTGAAAAGCAGAGCCTTTACAATTCTTCAATTAACAGCTGCCTTCACATTCAAATATCCTATGGATTAGCCAAGAGCCTCGCTCCACTCCACTCAAAACAACTACGGGATCTTAAAATCTAGTTTACTTTCGTTGGATTAAAATGTTTTGGATTCTTTGGTATAAAAGGATTTAACACTTGACACAAAACATTAAAAACTAGGCTGAGAAAACACATGCAAGATACAAGGCTAATCAATTAGCTTTTCAATGCATGTCAAATTAATGGCATATAGTGGCAATGGCTTCAAGCTCTTGAACTTGATGTGTATAATTTCTTTAGAAAATACAAGTAATAGAATTCAACACTCTAAAGGTGAGGGGTAGGCAATGTTGACCTCTTCATACTAAAGTAAAATGGAAATATTAGTTGTCAAAAGACAAAACAGCAGCAATAAAAATAAAAAGACATAACAATGAAATTTTCATTTTGATCGCTACACAATTCCAATACACATTTTCTAAACTCCACTACCTTACTTAAAATAATTTCTGTTGCTATTAGGTGCTGTGGAGTCCCATCCAACTCATAGTGACCGTCATAGAGTTTTTAATGGCTGATTGTTTCAGGATTGTTTCTGGAGTGGATGGTCATACCCTTCTCCCATTTTTGCAGTGCTGGGGATCAAACCTGGGTCTGCAGAAAGTGCAGAGCAGCACTCTATCAGTTGAGCTAAACCACAGCACTGAAATAATTTCTACTCTCTCAACTGAAATTGTCCCAACAAAACAGGGGACTGATGAAATGTATTTTAAGAATGAGACATTTCTTGCTGGGCCAAATGAATTTCTGAAATAAAGACTTGTGAATGAGTGAATATTATTAAGTTACCAACACTACTTATGAAACTTTTCTACAATAAAATGTTTTTATAAAAGCTGCCAACATAAATTTTATTTAAAGGGCTTCAATTTTCTTTCTATGCTTGTTCATAATCTTTTAAATACAAAAGAAATTACCTCAACTGTCTACAAATGAACACATAATTCTTTGGCATCCACGATATAGAATTTCAAAAGCACTCATTGAAAATATTTAGTAAATATTTAGTAAATACTAGATTTTATGCATTATTATGAGTAATAAAACAAATTATAGAAAACTATGTGGTCATAATCAATACTAGCTACTCCCACACACACTTTTGTTTTTCATATTCAACCATCACAAAGTAGATCCCCTGTCCCCAGTTATTATTTTACATCATAATGAATATTGTTCAGATACCTAAATTAACCTTTGCATAGTGACCTCATCAGAGACCTTCTCTGACAGTATCACATCAAGTACACCCACAACACATTCCCACATCAAGCTTCCCAACCCCTGTTACCCATCTTTATTTTTTTCCAAGTCACCCACTATCTCCTATTTATTCTTATTTATCTCTCACTGCTCCTTTGGGTACAAGGACCTCAAAAATATTTGTGAAATTAAAGGGTGAATTCTCCTTTTCTCATAAGAATCTAGGATCCTCTGGATATGAAAATAAGCTCGTAACTTCTCTAGAGGTACTGAATTTTAATTTTAAAAGTAATTAATTAATGTGTAAGTATTTATGAAAAAATAGTCATACAATTAGTCTGCATATTTGCACACTTCTATAGGAGTTACTTGCCTGCAGCCGTGGCACTGTGGCCTCCAATCCCGTCAGATCTCAGAAGCCAAGCAGGGTCAGGCCTGATTAGTACTTGGATGGGAGACTACTGAGGAGCACCAGATACTGTAGATTTGGGAGAAGGACCCAGCAACCCACTCACCAAATCAATCCACCATTGAAAACTCTATCAATAGCAGAGAAGCACTGACAATAGTGTCTTGCCTGTTGTATGTAGGGTCACTATGAGTCAGATACTGACTTCAAAGCACCTAATAATAACAACATAGGAGTTTCTTAAGAACTCTTCACCTCAAGCCAATATATTGCAGTGACAAAATTGTATTTGTTCTAAATAAACTATAATAAGCAATTAAGACTATCAGCATGGGGAATATTTGCTATGAAGTATGACTTTCCATATGGTTGAGTTGAATGTTAGTCTCTGAAAAATGTAAGCTAAAGTTTCAGAAACTTTGCATGACTTTCAAAGTAGATGACTTCTGTGAATGATGAAAAAAACCAATATGGTTAAGAAATACTGCTTATCTACCCTTAGCATATATGCATATAAATTCAATTACAAATAATAATGACATTTTAAAAAAAAGTAATTATGCTTTTGAAAATCCATCCAATAACAGGAACTAGCATAAAAAGTGCTTTTCTTGAACTAACAAAGTCTTAGCAGATGAATACCATTTTCTTTATTTTCTACTAAAAATGAAGTTTATATTCCTTCATTAATTTCATTGTAAAATACCAATCAAGTATGTGCAGACAAAAAAAAGCTGAACATATGAGTTTGTGGTAACTGGGGGTTAGGGGGCAGATCTAAAATGCACAAATGTATCTCAAGGGTAAGATTAAATGTCTTGTTTGTCTTCCTTTAAAATGTCTCTGGGGGTCAAAATATATTACAGTCATTAAAGCTTTGAAATTTAGCAAAGCAACAAGAATAATAATGTATTTCTTCAGTTAATGCAAATGACTTTTCTTTATACAACAGATCTCTTATTCTCATAAGTGTCCTTTAAAGCTGAAAAGTAATTTATCAGTCTCTATCACTTAGAATGCCTGACTTTTTTCAATGAAGATATTATGAGGCTTTCTCTGGAAGCTGAAAGCACAGGACAAATTAGACTTTCTCAGAAAAAGGATCAGACAACAATTTCATATAAAAAAAATCACTAGTAACAAGTTTTCTCATTGAATCCAATTTTTCATCTGAAAAATCTTTTGAACTTAAGAAGAAAATAGAGAATATCTACGTTAGAAGATTCCAATGCTGTTTGGGGTCCATTGTTAACAAGACTTTAAGAAATCACTGCACTTGGTTCATCACCAGCCAAGCATCTACAAAACAGGCTTACTCCTCTTTTACCTCTTCTGAAATGTTTATTTTGTTTATTTTCTGTTCATCAGTCCTACATCCGGGATTCTAAGACCATCTCATTCATTGCTCTATCTACTCTGATTGTTGCTATTAGGTTTCATCGAGTAGAGTCCGACTCATAGCGACCCTCATAGGATTTTCAATGGCTGACTGTTTCGGGATTGCCTTGGGAGTAGGTTGCCAAGCGGTGCTGGGAATCGAACTTGGGACCTCAGAGACTGCAGAGCAGTGCTCCACCAACTGAGCTAAATCCCAGCTCCATCTACTCTGAGCAGGATGTTTATTACAAATATGGCTTCTGCAGTTCCATCCTCCTACTGGAACCTACCTCTTGCCTTCTTTTTGTTGAAAACAACCATCAATACATAGCTGGTTCACAAAAACCCACATGGCTTCCTTGAGACTTTGCTTCTTGATCCTTCCCTGTGTTTATCATAACGGAACCATGGTATCCTCTGTTTCAGGTACTCAAAGCTTTCAAATATCCTTAGCCTAATTTTGAAAGATATTGAAAACTTTTTATGAGCAAACTAGGCATGTTGATTTTTTTAAATGTAGTATTAATTAAGCAGTAAACCACTACAAAGTTTTAAGGATGTGATAATTATAATGTGGCTGGTTGTATAAATTCATTTTATTTTGAAACTGATTTCTTAATAGAAATGCCACATTCCCTAGCAGTCTTTGGTTTCCTGTCCAAGGTGAAGATCATTTGGAGTTTCCACTCTAGGACCAAAATTATTTTACTGGCATTTGAAATATTTCACTTCTGCACAGAATGGCAAAGCTTGTTTAAGAAAGGTTTTGCTGAAAACTAAACTGAGCCTGTTCATAGCTCCTTGCACATAGATGATGGCCAACTAATAGCTGAGTTAATAATCGAGCCAGTGTATTAGACATGTGTGGCAAGCTGCCAATGTGCACATTAAAAACAGTCTTCCTATTTGTATAAAACCTGCTCATGCTTTTTGCATGTTTCTGTACTGCTAAAACTTTTCAGTAAGCATGGATTATTTTAACATTTTTCAAAAATCCAATTGAACTAGAGAATTATATAGTTAATAAATAAAATTTTATAACAAGTATTCTAAAATTTTTATCTGAGATATGTGCTTCTTATATCTAAGTCAAATTCATTCAATTTTGTAGGGGTTTTTGTTTGGTTTGGTTTTGTTCTCGACAGAGTATAGCCACATAGTCTAGGCTACCCTCAAATTTGCCATCCTCCTGCCTCAGCTTCGCAAGTATTAAGAATGTAGGTGTGCACCACTACACTTGTCTAAATTGATTCATTCTTATAGAGAACAAATTGCTAATTTCCTATAAGTCTTAATTGGTCAGTTAGTGAACTTAGTCTAATAAACACTATGTAGATTTTTTTAGCTTTCCAAAACTATTTCTGAAACAAATATATCCACTTTACATCATTATAAGTGGTACAAACACTTAAATAGTGCTTTTAATGGGCCATCAGGCTACAAATATATCAAATCATACCTTTTCCCCCAAGTATTATATATATGTAACAATTTAATCCTCAACACCTATAAATACTATTATCCACATTTTACAAAGGCACAGAAACTCTGATCATAGCCAACAAGTCAAAAGAGACAAACCCATGATTTATGCCCAAACAACCCTGACCCCATTAAATTTCTGGATTAATGTATATTACAATTTGGACCTTAAATGTCTCCCACGGGCCCATGGGCTAAAGGCTTAGTGTTCAGTGTGGTGCTATTGGGAGACGGTGGAACCTGAACCTTGAGGAGGTGGGGCCTAGTGAGAAGTTTTGGGTTACTGGGAGCATGCCCTTAAAGAGATCATGGGACCCCAGTCTCTTTCTCTCTCCTTTTTGTTTCCAGGCCGCCATGACCTGAGCAGTTTGCTCCACAGTGCACTCTCCACCATGATGTGCTGCCTCACCACAGCACCAAACAACTATGGACTGAAACTTCCAAAACTGCAAACCAAGATCAACCTCTTCTCTTTTTAAGTTGATAATCTAAGGTATCATATAACGGAAAACCGGCCAACCTAATGTGCAATGATGCCTCTTCTGCATGCCTGAGAAACTCAATGACTCATAGTTACTGGGCCTCACATCATGCCTGGCATCTAAATCCCTGCTATAAATGTGGAAACCACGCCAGATCTTTCCATAAAGATGGGCTTTAAAAAAATCTCTCCTCTTCCCCATTTCAACTATCATCTTGTTTCGTAAGACTCTATAATTCTAGCAGTGTACAAGCTAAATCTGAATTGCATGCCTCTTCAAAACGTAGCCACACACAGGCACGGTGGCACATGCCTGCAGTCCCAACTACTCAGGAGGGGGAGGCAGGAGAATCACGTGAGCCCAGGAGTTCAAGGTCAGCCTGGACAACACAGCAAGACCTATGTCAAAAAACAAAACAGAACAAAAAAGTATCCACACAAAATAAACCTAAATAAAATGACCTCTTTGCTCCCTACTGTACCAAGATTTAATACCTGTGAGCCTGATTCTTCAATACCCTTCTTTAAATAGTTAGCTAAACATCACTTTTGCAAAAACTATTAACTGGCAAACATGTCCAATCCTTTTTTTTTTTTCTTTTAAATAAATAACCTTATTACTACGGCAGTCATTCTAACCCAGTTTTTGGTGCGTTTCTATTTTTAAAGAAGTACTAGTAAAATCTAGCTATTAACTAGCCTTAATCCAAAGAGGAAAATTCATCAAATATTTTTTCTAAAGAAAACTTACTAGAGTTCTCATGGAAATGGTTACTTCTTAAACAATCCACATTTAAACTGAAGAAATAGTTATATAACATTTCCCCCTTCACAAAGGCTCTCATTTGCAAGGGGAGTTTTAAGGATTTGGGTACTGTCTGTTTTTTTATAACAAAGAAGAAAAAGAAGAGGAAGGAAGGAAGGAAGAAGGGAAGGAAGGAGGGAGGACATATCTTACTGCTTCAACTTGCTACCTATTCAGGGGGAGTGCTCACTCCTCCTTAGCCTCACCATCCTGCCACCCTTTCTCTTTCCCCACCTACTCCCGTGGGTGTGTCTGCACACTGTGACACAAGCTGTAAGACTCAGGGTGACAGCCTCCCCAAGGGTTTGCAGAAGATGGTATTTAGCATCAATCTGCACTCCACTTATTTATATATGGGATCCTATTATGAAAAAACATTCCATAACCAAGTAAAACAAAGAAAGTAAAAATACCACCAGAGAAAGAAAGCAAAAACAAAAACGTGTTAGAGCTTGGAGCTTAGCCCACTGACTGGCCAACTTCTTCCCAAGTACAGGTAGTATGCTAAGTGAGGGGCTAGTTTTCTCTAACACCATGGGTATCTGGCCCAGTGGGTGGAGTCTGATCGTGATCCTTGCTACAAAAATAATGTTAATACGGCTTGTAGGAGAGATGAAAACATCGGAAACATGGCCCGTGTGTTCTCTTCTGCTTTTCTCCATATTTTTTGCTCTATTTAGCCTCTCTGGCATGACTTGGCCTTTTGTCTTCAGCCCAATTTGATGAATCCTGTTATAAGATCCTAAAAGATTTAAAGGATTTTTGATGAATCCTGTTATGCTAAAACGGTGGCTTGTGTGTGGTTCAAATTGGTCTGTTTGTAACTGATCCCCAAATCCTGGGTGCACATAAGAATTGCCAGGACATTTTTTTTTTTTAATTCTATCATTCAAGTATTGGTCCTAGAGATCTCATTTAACTGTACTGAGTAAAGTACCAACAACACTGCTGGTTTCTTTCCCCCCCCCCTTTTTTTTTCTCTTAATTCTTATGATTCCTTGCAGTTGGGGATATAACTCAGTGGTAGAGTGCTTGCCTATCATACTCAAGACCTAAATTCAATCCTCAGCATCACAAACAAACAAACGAAATCCCCATGATTCCAATCTGCAATCAGATAAATGACTAACAAAATAATGTTCCTTGTTAGAAGCACTTTAAAATTTGACTTTACTAACCATCCTTGTCCTCATGGCTGCTCAGTGAACCCCTCTTTTCATGTCTTCCCTCTATCAAGATCCTTCTGAAGATACCAGGTCTCTAAACTGCTGAACTCTAAAATCCTGCTTTCAGCCCTTTGCCTCCTTATTTCTGATTCCCTTGTCCTGTCCAGAGTGTACTCCACATCTGTCACAGTTCATGTGCCTATTATTTACAGTTTGTTTATTGTCTGTCTTTCCCAAAAGACTAGAAACTTCATGAAAAAGAAGATGGCTTGGTTCATCACAGTATCATCAGGGCTGAGAAACAGGATTGGGCCCCAAAGTCAATCAATACAATTTTCCCTAATGAATAGATGAAGAGATGAATCAAGTAAAATGCCACATTGTTTATTCTTTCACTATTTAAGAACCTTACCTCTAAAGCAAGCACAAGAAGAGAGAAATAAGGCAAAGGTCCTGGGTGCATACTCTGGTGTGTGCACGTGTGTGTGTGTATGCAGGGGTGTGTGTGCATGTGTGTATATGTGTGTCTAGAAGGGCAGAGGTTGAAAGAGGCATGTAAACAAATATTGCTCCCCCAAAGGCTTAACCTCCATTCCCCAGATGTGGACACGAACTTGGCTGAAAATTTACTATCAGGAAACGCTCCAGGATTATCTCACCTCATTGTTCCTTTGCAAGATCTTTAAATATAGGTGTTTACTCTGTAACACTTTCACTCAGTACAACCCTTAATCTGTACTTTCTTTCTGGTACTTAACACATTCTACTTTCCTTTATAATTATGTGCATGTTTTATTCACCCTCCAAACTTTCAGGCAGGGAGGGATGTGAGTAATGAAGTGCATGCAGTCAAAATAAGCCTTACATTCTGGAAGCTTGACATTTAAAATGCACTTGTACGGGGCTGTCTTTGCACACATGATTGATATAAAAGGTAGAGATTTAAAAAAAATGTATTAATGAAAGATGCTTTGTAAGTCTCAAGGCAATATTTGGAGAAATAATGCATATTTCTACTGAATTTTATTGCACTTCTTTTATTCACTTCTTCAGGCATGTAAAAGCTGTGCTTATTTCTAGGGTGACTGACAACCTTCACATCATAAAAATCTGTATAGAAAATCATGGTGTGCCATAAACGGTAACATAAAATAGTGATCCTATAGCAACATGGAGAAAGCCTTACCCATAAAGATAACCTCTCCATTTGCTTCTAAACCAGTATTCAGTTGATCATGTTTTATTTTCTTTTAATCATTCATTTCTAATTTAGCCTTGTGATCTTGCATATTCCTTTTCATCTCCTCAGTCCAGACCAGGAATGGACCGTTCATCTAGTAACTTCTCTGCGTACTAATAGCCTTGCAAGTGCCATTGGGGAACTCTGCTCCTTACGATGACAAGGGAGAAGCTTTTGCAGCTTGCCAGCTATCATGGCTTCCCCCTGATGAGCAAGAAAGGGTGACTCCTTATAGATCACCAGCAAATCTCAGCTTCACTATATATTGTGTGTAGGCTTCTACCTTCAGGGCAATACTAGTCAGTAGCAGTAGGTTTCTAGAATCTGTGAGTCAGCACCACCACCAAGGCGAGATGAGTATGATTAGGCTAAACCTCTGATACAAGAAAATAAAACTTCCAAGAAGGCAAAAATGAATGCATAAACAAGTAAACAAATAAATGGACGGATGCATACCAAGGCTTGGTAAACTCATACCTCTAATCAATACACCAGGCAAAAGCATCAACCCAGATAATAATGCCTCCTGAAAAATGAGACCCAGTTATCATTGGCCTTATTCATTTCGTTTCTTTTTTCAAGCCACCTGCACAAACGATATGTTCTAAGCGCTACAAAACAAAGTCAACTCGTAATTAACATCGTTTCAGTGGACACAGGCTGCATAAATTTCCCTCAAACCACATTAATACGAGTTACCTACCCTGCTATCAACACTTTCTAAAATGTACTAATATGCCTCTCACTTCCATCCTTGAAAGATGATAATAACCGGAGGAAATCCCCAAAATGATAACAGAAAAAGCAAAGAAATGTAATCAAACAAGCCAATAAATAAATCATATGGGCCCACATGCTGCCTCTTTTTATGCAGAAAAATAAAATAAAATTCTAAGTCACTGGAGCAATCGGAATTTTCTTAACTAAAATGTCTTTTTTTTTAATATGGAAAACCAAATTTACAGACTTTTTAAATAATCTATCTTAACAAGGGCTGTGGCGATTCCAGAGCCACTTGTGGATAAATATCAGAAGGGAAAAAAGTTAAATGACCTTGTAAATTAGAGACAAAAAACTGTAATGGTGTGATAGTCTGTACAGCCGCGGTGGAATTACAGGAAAACATTTGTCTGGAAAATGCCTTTTTGGAAAATTACTATGAGGTGGGGGAAAAGAAGGTGGTTGAGACGGGGAGTGGGGGCTGCAAATGGTAAGATACTGCATGGGACCCGACTGATGCGAAACACCACCGTCACGCCAACAACTTCTAAGCATCTTCAGATAAAAAGAAAAAGTCATTTTGCCCAGGCGTTAGCTGAACGTTGGAGAGTTGGATGAATGGGAAAGACTTGTTATACACCTAGTGGTGGGTCGATTTCACCAGGCTGCAGCCTCCACACAGCTTTTCTTTGCTGCACTGCAGAGGCGCCATCTTCTCCGTCTTAATCTTCACTCTATGCAAACCTTCTCATCTGCACCCTTAAAAAAGAGACCTTGCGGACCCTCCCAGCAGCCTGCGCCCCAGGGAGGGTGACTAAACCTGAATCCCCAATGCTGCTGGAAAGAGGCCGCGCCTTAATGAGGCAAAACACCTCCTTTGATGCACTTGAGAGGAGCCCGTGCCTCCCCAACACCCGCCACTGCCCTTTCCAGACGCACAGCCCACGCTCCGCTATTTCTCCCCGAGGACTTTGCAGGCCAGCCCAGAATGAACCCAGCTCGGTGGCGACCCGAGGGTGGGGAAGTCCAGAGCCCCTAGGCTCCGCCACAGAGGCCCCAGCAGCGCCCCAGTCCCCGCGGGGGCAGGCGCGCAGCGCTGGGAAGGAAGTGTCGGTGGCGCACAGAGTAACACGGCTCAGCCACCGCGCCCGGACGGCGAGGAGGGCGGGGTGTCGCGGCTTTTGTTCCCGAGGACAGGATCCCTCTCGGGAAGCGGAGGAAGGTGCCAGCGAACGCCCGGGTCGTGCAGACTCGGGGAAGGTGCGGGGTCTGCGACCCCTCCCATCTCTCGCAACTTAACACAAAAGGGAGACGGTGGGGAAATGGACAAAGTTTGCCTGCGGAAGGCGGTGCGCAGCCCTGGCGCCGGCTCCAGCGAGGGTCGCACGGTGGCTGCAGCCGCGCCAGCCACCGCGAAGGGAAAAGGACGTGTTTCGGCTCGGGAGGGCGGGTGGGGGAGGGAAAGGAAGGTGAAACGGGGTGGACTCGGCAAAGAGAAGCGGGGGAAGGGGGGGTGCCCCAGCTTCCAAAGCTGTCCCGACTCCTCCCCAGGACCCGAGAAAAAGAGAAGGGCGGCGATTTCAGAGCCGGGAACTGGAGCCCACGACGCTTCCCTTTCAGTTTTCCACACGTGTTCCCTTTTCCTTCCCCTCCATCTGGCTGTCCCTCGCCGCCTGGGCTCTGCGCTCTCGAGGCTGGGACTGAGTCGGGGTCTGATCTCAGGATCGCCCCCTTTCCTCCTCGCCCCGAGCCTGCGCGGACCAGGGGAGCCCGGCGCCTCATCCGCTTCCTCTGGGCAGCCAAAGGGAGCGCGAACCCCGGGCAGGGCAGGGCAGGGCTGGGCCGGAGGCTGCGGCGCGCAGGGCGCCCGGAGCGGGGGTGGAGGAGCGTGGGAGAGAGGGGTCTCCTCGGGAGCTCCCGGCTTCCCGGGATTCAAAATACTGGGGATCGGGTCCCACGGCGTCCGCCTCCCCCATCCGCTCCCAAGGCGCGGCACCCACCTCCAGCGCCCGAGCCGTCCAGGCGGCCAGCAGGAGCAGTGCCAAGCTGGGCAGCATCGCGACCCTGCGCGGGGCACCACGCGCGCTGCTGTGTGACTGCGATCCGCCGCGCCCAGGCTCTGCCCGCGTCGCCGCCGCCGCCGCCGCCGTCTCGGTGTGGCCCCCTCGCTCGCCCTGCTCCGGGTGCTCTCGCCTACCGCTGCCGAGGAAACTGACGGAGCGGGAGCGCGGCGGCGGGGCTCGGCGCCCGGCGAGTCAGCTGATCCGGCCCACCCCGCGCGGCACCCGAGAGAGACCCCTAGCGGAGCCCCGGGGAGCTGCGCCCGCGCGCGCCGGGAGGGGTCCGCGCCCCCGGCGCCCACAGGTGCTGCGCCTAGGGCAGCCTGCGCGCCTCCCCGACCCACGGCCCACCTGGGCACCTGGGCTGGGGGAACAGCGGGCTAGGGGTCGGGGCTGCTAGGCTGGGGCCGGGAATGTGGGACGGTGCAGGATCAGGGGAAGGTGAGTCCTAGGACGTCCGGGCTCCAGAAAAGTCGGGAGCGCTCCCCGCTCGTTCCCGTGAGCTTGAATCATCCGACCCCGCAGGCCTCTCAGGGGTGTCGTGGAAAGGCTGGGGCTGGGTGCGTTGTTATCCGCATTTCGGTTTCTGGCTCGGCTTGGGAGGTAGGGCAGGGCGTTTCTGGAAGAGAACGGGAGCAACTGGAGCTTAAAGGAAATAAGATTTCTTTGCTTGGGGAGCAAAATTCTAGGGTGTTTTCTTCTTCTTCCCCCTCCTCCTCCTCCTCCTCCTCCTCCTCCTCCTC
>VMDO01003005.1:0-153301 GCA_007922755.1 Pedetes capensis
GAACAATCCCTGGAGAAGGACATCATGTTTGGAAGAGTGGCAGGTCAACGGAAAAGAGGAAAACCCTCCACCAGATGGATTAACACAGTGTCTGCAACAATGGGCTTAAACATAAATAAGATGGTTTGCCTGGCACAGAATCGGCAAGTGTTTCGATCTGCTGTACATAGGGTCGCTATGAGTCGGACTCGACTCGACAACACCTAACAACAAGAACCAGTGTGTGTCATTCATGGTGCATTGTCACGATGGATGACATTAAAGACATTCATGAAAGAAGACTTCCAGAACTCTTTCAGAAAGTGTCAAGAATGATGAGACAAGAGTATTTGAAGACAACAGGAATATTTTGAGGGGGATTAAGGACAATGTGCCTGCAGCTGTAGCTCTGTGGCATCTGATCCCATCAGATCTCAGAAGCTAAGCAGGGTCGGGCCTGGTTAGTACCTGGATGGGAGACCGCCTGGGAACACCAGAAGCTGTAGGCTTGGGAGAAAGACCTGGCAACCCCCTCCCAAAAATCAATCTGCCATTGAAAACCCTATGAACAGCAGAGAAGCACTGACAATAGTGTTTCCCCTGTTGTACAGAGGGTCGCAATGAGTCGGATACCGACTCGACGGCACCTAACAACAACAACAACAAGGACAATGTGTCTTTTACTGTAGTACATTTTTAATTTAAACATTCACTGTCTTTTTATTCACATCTTATATGTGCATATAAATGTATGTGTCATGTGTTCTCTTTCTCTCTCTTGCTCCATATATATGTATATATATATATGTATGTATAATGCATATCTTAGAGTGTTTATTACTAAATTGCCAACATTTTATTTTTATACACAATTCTGGCATCATATTATTTTTACATTTCTCTGTGAAACAATTTTTTACAATAGATCCAAAACTATGAAAATATAAATATGGACTTTTAAGACATATCTTTTGGATGCCATATCTAAATAGAAAGGTTAATTATTTATACTCCACATTTTCTAAAAGATATTCATTTTATCATTGTTTACAAAATAGGAAATATGAATATGATATAAATATCTCCTAAGTTGAGAATTGTTAATTAACTTATAGAACATTGATGACATTTGGTACAGACTTGAAAAATTATACAATAAAATCTCCCTTTCAATCTATAATGTTTAGCATTATATTATGAATATAATTTATAATAAATATGTAAGTTGCAAGTAATTAAACTATGTATGAGTTTATATTAATTTTAGAGAAGCATATACAAAAACTGAAGATTGTTAGGAAAATTAGGGTGGTTGCTTTTTGTTTATAACTTTACCAAAAAATTCTGAGAGTCCACATAGATGGGGAATATGGTAATGACCCTTAGTAAGTGTACCTTATTATAAAACAAATTTCTTATGCCTTCCATTTTCAAAGTTGTTTTCTCACCATAAGATGGAACCCACTGTAAAAAAATCAATTAGTGCAATTAATACCTTCTTAAAATGACAACTATGATATATTGAGGAGATGCAAGTTTCCTGCTTCTATATAAACACTGAAAGCTAAGTTCTACTAATAACAATTTAGGATCTTATCTTGATGTACCATTTTCCAATCTTTTTGATTTTTGCTACAGTGCATTCTTTACAAGTATGGCCCATATTACTTTTCTTGTAGCTTTAGTATCCTTTTCTAGACTATGGTGGAATTCTAGATTCTAGATTCTGCATTTGTCCATAGCCATATCTTAGTTCCTCCATAGGTTTGCTCTTCCCAAAATCAAAAACACTGAGGTATCTCCAGTCCCCACCTTCCAGTTGTAACCCTTCAGTACTGAAAGACTCTTTCCACTGATCCTCTTTCAAAATCAGGCTATATTCTGATTACATAAAGAGGATTATATTGCATCTTGCCAAATTATGGATTGCTACCAGAATGTGAGCCTCAGGTCAAGATTCCAGAGATCAGAGCTAAAAGTGAGTGGAAAGAATGAACTGATTAGATACAAGGACTTATAGAACTAAAAATGGGAGTAAGGTAGGGATTAGCCAAGAGTCTACTGATGCAAAAGAAGCAAAGGAAAGAAAAGTGGATAGCGTAGGCTAACACCCTGCTTGTTCCATGTCTTCCAGAGGATTGAGGTTTCTAAAAAATACGTCCTGGCTAATATTTTAAGTCTGGGTGGAGAGAGTCCTAAAAGAGTTTAAGACAGGCAAATCAGCCCATTGTAATAAAGCACAGAACCTAAGGCAGTAGATTCTCTGCAAACATTTTCAGACAGCAAAATATACTCCAAAGGTTAGCATACCAGACCTTCCATAATCTTCATAGCTAAACACAGTCACCATGTAACATTTGTATCACAAATCATATTCATTCTCCAGAAAACAAAGCCTAACAGATTGAAAATTTATTAGCATCTGTTGTGCTGTGATTATGGCTTTTAAAATGATTCACACATCACATGTGTAAAATGCACAAATACATTTCACCATTGCAAAATACATGGCATTTTGGTCGTATATAATGACAGATTTTATCTAAGGCAGGATGCTGCCTTTTTTATTGCTCCCTGCCAAGAGAATGCTTGGAATGCTATTATTGGTTTAATATAATAATAAAATGAGATTGCACCCAATACAAAAGCCAGAAGGACACACATATTGAAGAAGGTAAATTAATTGATTTCTTTGAGGACATAAATGACTCTTTTGTGAATTTAAGAATAAAGATTGTCTGAGTAATCACATTTTGAGGTGTCCATTCTCCAAATATAGTTTTACGGTTACAAATATAAACTAATCCTCTTTTGCCCAAAGAAACTGAAAGGTTTAGATATGTTTTCATTGAACCTGTATGATTTTCAAGGTAAAGACCCACATTAGCAGATAAGGCTGTGAGAACTGTGAATAGAAAAGTCTCAAAGAGTAGCCTTGGTTTACCCTAAATATTTGAGTTTCATAAAGGTTGATTCCCCTCTGCTCATCAGTAAATCCTGAGAAGATGTGGATCTATAGTGATTTAGACTGCTTAATCCTTCATATCTCTCTTTAGGAACCGTAATCATAAGATTTGAGTTTCACTGAAATTAAATTATTTTCATGAAATTTATTTAAATAAATAAGACGTGAAGAAAGAGATCCAAGCAATGGTGTAATACATTGTAAATATTCAGCAAATAATTGTAAAATGAATAAGTGAATGAGGTGCAAAATAAAGGTGCAAAATAGAGTAAAAAGTGAGTGAAAATTTATTTTGCTGCTCCACAGGACAAATTTTCTGTTCCTGAAATGAGACTAATGGCAGAATAGCACAGTGCCTTTAAGTACAGCTGCTGCAGGGTGCCTGTAGGAGTTGAAATCATGAGCTCTGCACCATTAGGAAGGTTACTTTAGAAAGGATATTTAACCTTTCTATGTTTATACTCTGTAATTTGCAAAAGGGGAATGATTAATAATACCTACTCTATATGACTGTTGTGATGATTATATGAGTTAATATATGTGTTTGTAATGATTATATGAGCTAATACATGTTGGATGATTTGAATGTCATTTGGCACACAGGAAGCTCCATGCAAATATTAACAATTATTATATAGAAATTCTACAACTACCACTTGAGCTTAGATCTATTTCTTAATTCTCTTCTCTACTTCCTATCATGTTAACTGTTGTTGTTGTTGTTGTTAGGTGCCGTCCAGTTGAGCCAGACTCATAGTGACCCTATGTACAGCAGATCGAAACACTTGCCGATTCTGTAGCTGAAGATATTCAATAGATGACTCCTCAAAATACACTTAAAAACATGGCAGATTTCTACCTTTTTAAAATTGTAATCCTAAATTGACCAGGAGTGAGGGTCACTAAATTACTTTTGGAAACTATTTCAATAGTTTCCAAAATCACAAGCATCAAAGATTTTAATGAGTTTTTTGTCGAAACTTAACAAAAAATGGAGCAATCCTACTTTAAGTAAAAGACTAGGTGTTTTATCCCAATGTGCTTCAACTTTCTTCTCTTGGTATAACATTTTAGGGCATTTATAAATGCTTCCATGGGACTTTTCAGCTGACAAATGAGAAAGAAAACTTCAATTGTCCCACTGAGGAAGTTGATATTCTAAATGGAAAAGTGTGATATTATGCCAGAACAAGAACTACAAAAATAAAATAGAAACATATAGTTTACAGTTTAACCCAATTGTACCTAAATGTTTTAATTCTCAACTCTATATATTAAAAATATTGTTTTCAGGAACTAGAAGCATTCTTAATAATTACCCACTTGCCAGATTTATAGAAATATGATTTTTAAGATTAAAATAAGTTGCTATGTTATTGAGTTATAGTATGTGGCATTATTGAGTTATATATGTGGTGATAATGTATGGTATATTTCAAAAAACTAAGAAAAGGAATTTTGAATTTTTCCAACCTAAGGACATCATGCATATGTTTAAACTGACTTAAACATTATTCTGGGGCTAGGGCTTAGCTCAGTGGTTTGAGTGTGGCTCTGGACTCTCTGAGGACCTGAGATTGATCCCCAGTACCATACAAATGAAAAAAGGACGTGGCAATCCACTCTCAAAGCAATCCCCAAACAATCAGCCATGGAAAACCCTGTGAGGGTCTCTATGGGTCGGACCTGATTCCATGGCATCTATGAACAACAACAATAACAACAAATATTACACAATGTATATATGTATTGAAATATCACATGGTACCCCAAAAGTATATAAAATTTTTATGTTTTTCCATATCAGTTAAAATAAATTTCATTTAAATTTTAAAAGCTAATAAAATTAAATAAATATAAATTTAAATTAAAAGAAAATAAGCTGGTAATTTAAGACTGAGTTATCTCGGACATAGAAACATTATCTTTTTATGTCTTATTCATCTTTCTAATCATCTCATAGAATCAGCAGCCTGTCTGACTCTTGTCAGTTTCCATGACTCCAGTGTTCAAGAGTAGATTTCTCCATAGGTCCTGTAATCTCCAAACCATGTCACTGAAACTACACGGCAGTTAAAAAGACTTTGTGTCTCTGAGATATCCCTTCTTTGTGCTGTATGAGCAAACGGTACTAATTGTAATGGACATAGAGTCACATTTGTGTTTGGCAACCAAGAAAGATGTTTGGCGCATTTGCCTCCCTAATACTTTATTTACTGGATATACTCTTTCTTATGGTCCATGGAACTGAGTTTGTTCTTTCTGAGCCTGCCTCCCACATCCCAGGGTCAGGGTGTTCTTCATTAGTGTTCACAATTCCTAGGCCTGGCTATATATAACTAGACCAAGCAACACCTGAAATGTTCAAAGATTAGGTCATTGCCAAGACCTAGAATATTTGTCCTCATTGCTCCTCATAGGCCAATGATAATTTAATAATTACCTCTCAATGTTTTAATAATTATATATTCACTTAGGAACTCCAACAATAACTTCATAGGAATTCGCTGTTAAATTCTTTTATTTCTTTTCAATCTCTGTAGTAGCCTAGGTGGGCTCAGAAAAAATAAAAAAATAAAAAATAAAATAAACAAGGTAGGTTGTGAATTTTTTCTGTGTTCCGGAATTTAATCCACTCACCTCTTCATTAAAGCTAGCAAAGTACAGTGATGAGGAGGTATAAAGGGCCACCTCAGACAGAGGGAGAATTAGATTGTAATGAACAAACTACCTGTCATTACACCTCACTGAAGCTCAGTTGGCAGCACAGTGTTTATGTCTGTGATGTCCTCATTTATTGGGAAGGTGTTATATAGCCCAAGATAACTGCAGAGAATCTCCAAATCATGTCACTGAATGTCTATTATGACTGCCCAAATAAAGAGCTTGATGAAAGACACACACACACACACACACACACACACACACACACACACTCCTACACTTTGCCTCTTTCAGTTTAAAAAATTTGGAGAAGAAACAGCTTCCAACTACCAAATTTGAACTGTAACATCTCAGGTATTCACACTGTCATTATCATTCACAGGGAACTAAAGGATATTGAAGTATAATTGAATGGATTAGTCAAGGGGGACAAGGCTGACTTGTTTTTACTCATTGTGTCCTTTCAGAATAGCCTGTAGGTCAGTGAAGGACCACTTGTGTGCTTCCATGCATTTAAAACACATGGCCGAATTAACTTATTAATAAACAAATACTTGTTGAGGAATTCTTACATTTTATACACTGTGTTTGACACTAGAGATACAGTGAAGAATGAAAGAGGCATCCTATCTTCTTGAGGCTTGCAATCTATGAAGACTGTAAATATTTTCTGCATGGCAGATGTCTGTTAGTTTTTCAAACATGTATGTAGACATCCATTTTCAGGTCTTCCAAGACACAGAAAAATATATAGGGAAGAAACAGGAGACATACTGTCTACCCCACATTAAGATGTGTTTTGTTTTAACAAATAACAGAGGTGGAAATATACAAGTCTCCCATAAAATGCTATTTGTTTTTCTAAATATTAGCCATTAGTAAACATGATCATAACAATTTATTTCATCAAATCCTTCCTCCTTGTACTGTGAGTTCTGTGATTACAGCGGTTTTATTTATCTTATTCATCAATATATCACATGTGTCTAGCAGAGTGTCCAAAAGTAGACAACGAAAAAATTCTGGTTATACTGATGAATTAATATAAGTGTAAATGGAGACATTTTCTTGACATTATAAGCTATGGGAAGCTTTGACAACCAGTAAGTGAATTAGATGACCAAAAAAAAAAGCAAATAATAATGTCCCAGGCTAGCATTTGGGAAATACTGTATTCTAATAATCCTAGAGGGCAAATTTTATTTGTATGTGTTACAAATGAAATAAAAACAGGAACATAAAGATTTCAAGGAACTTTCTCAGATCATATATCTACTTAGAAGTCAAGATTCAAGTTCAAATATACTTAATTTTAAATTCTTAATGTTTTAACAGTGCACTGAGTATCCTTGAGCTGTATAGAATGACCTTCAATAAAAAGATGAAATGTAAAGATTTAGAAAAAACTATAAGGTACATAGTTTGGTAGCATAGAACTCAAATGTAGAAGAAAAAGACTAACAGAAAATATGCAAAATAAATAAAACAAATTTTGTCGAAGGTGACCTGAATTTGAGTCAGCAAAATGAATACCTGCCCAAAAGTTCATTGTTATTGAATTAAATCATTAACTGACAATTAATAAACTGAGGGCAATAGTTATCCTATTCGTTTTAAAGATATTTCAACTAGAGTTGGAGAATCACATCTAGTCTTAGGCAGCTCACTTCTAAGAGAAAGCATGTCTTGGGAAGGGGTTGATGATTTGTGATATAAACAATGAAACTCTTTATCTTGAGGTGGATAAGACATGGGCTTGGATAGTACCATCATAGTCTTACAAAGACTGACAGGGAATATAGACTTGTTTTACCTGGTTCCAAGGACAAGAATTTTGATCTGAATGGAATCTTCAAAACAAAAGTTTTAGTTCAAATAGGAAAGCACCATGAGGAGATGGACTATGTATCCCTTAGAATATTGTAATTTTGTTTTCACTGGCAATATCCCAAGAGACAATAAGAGATCATTAGAAGGGACATTATAAAAAGGAAGGAAGTTACAAGATTGGACTACATTGAGATCATCAAATAGATGGTCCATACATGCTGCCATTCCCCACAAGCTCATTAAAGGCATCCATTATCAATGACGACATCTTTCATGATGCCTCCTCAGAATGTTTGAATAGAGCTTCAAGAAACTACTTCTTGCAGGATGTTGTGATGCATGCCTGGAATCTCAGCTACTTGGGAACCTGCGGCATGAACATCACAAGTTCAAGGCCAGAGGCAGCCTGTGTAAACTAGGAAGACCTTGTCTCAAAATTTAAATAAATATGTAAATAAATAACTATGTAATATGTATGAATGGGCTGAGGGTGCAGCTCAGTGGTGGAATACTTGCCTAGCATGTGCAATGACCAGCATTCAACTGCTAAGCACTATAGGAAAATAAAAATGAAAAGACAGAAACTACTTCTCATGGATCAGAATTGGCATGTGAAGTGAAAACATTTTTACTGTGCTCTTTTTAAGTGTATATGGTACAAGAAAGTGTTTCAAAGCCACACTGGCTATCGGATGTGAAGCTTTAGTAACTTCAGATTCCCATTCTCCACCCAAGATCCCCTGGGAAAAGAATATCTAAGCTCTGTTCCTATGAATAGATTTATGGAAACTATGCCCTGGTGATTCAATGGGGCCAAGTCTAGCACAGACTGGGAAACTGGTATTTATCAACTACTAATAAAATACCTGCCTGCAGCCATAGCCCTGTGGTATCTGATCCTGTCAGATCTTGGAAGCTAAGCAGGGTCGGGCCTGGTTAGTACTTGGATGGGAGACTGCCAAGGAACACCAGATACTGTAGGCTTGGGAGAAGGACCCGGCAACCCCCTCCCAAAAGTTAACCTGCTGTTGAAAACCCTATGAACAGCTGAGAAGCACTGACAATAGTGTTTCACCTGTTGTACATAGGGTGGCTATGAGTTGGATACTGACTTGACGGCACCTAACAACAACAATAAAATATCCATTGTATACCTTTGTATCTGACTCTATGAAATAAAATATTTAAGAATAACAGTGTCTATGTGTCCTTGAATGCAGGAGCTAATTTTACCTTTGTTTATAAGAGCACATATTATATACACACACAGTAGTCATGTTTCCTTATTTTCCCCATGGATGAAATTCTTTGTGCACATCATCCTGCAATGCAGATTTATGCACGTATCAGATCCTTGACTTACATGGACTGGATGAAACATCTACCTGTTAGAGTATAAAAGAGCAAACATTAGTAAAACTGATAATGTGGTGGTGATTCAACCAAAGCAAGCACATCTGTCACAGAGGAACAGCCTGCCAGCTTTTCACCAAGGGAAATGCAATTGAATAATAATGCACCATACATATAGCAGCTTCAATAATGCTCTCCATCAAGTTAAATTCCCTTAAGTTGGAAACATGTGAACATACTGGGCAAATGCATAGTCACATAGTATAAGCAGGTCAACAACTTTGTACTCAGAATATAGCATCTTCAATTTGTAGATTCATCTAACAAGTGTCAGGCCCTGTGTTCAGAACTGAGGATACAATGATGAACATGACATAGTCCCTACACTCTTTGTCCTTCAAGTAGAGTGGTAGAAACATTGAGTAGGGTGTTTGGAAGTAAGAGGTAAAGCTGGAGAAGGAGCAAAGGAGTGTATGTACCATCTTGTAAGACAAGACATATTAAGAAATTTAACATTTAACGGAGGAGTGGGAGAAGTGGTTAGTCTTTGAAGGTTTGAAATCAAGCTGTATTTTGTATTTTAGAAAGAGTACTTGAGTTACATTGTGGGGAAAGAAGAACAGCCAAAAATGTAGGAAAATGCACCCAGAAGAAGACTGCAGCAATGGTATATAGGGACCATCTTGCCTGCTTAAAAGAGGTGATTGTCAATGTTTATATCTAGTTCTGAACTTAGTGACTTCCATTTGGCAAGGTGAAATTGGCATGGTGGGAGTATTTACAACACAAAAATTGGCAAATTCTATAAGCAGAGTCTTTCAGCCTCAGAAAGCTGATTGTTAAACTTTTACCTACACACCTCATTCATGTCAAATCTATATTTTGTGTCCACACATAGTGTTCAGGAGGCAACAATCCAATGTTCTAATTCAAAGGACTAATTGGTGGGAATATAATGCACTGATGAGTTTATTTACTGATGAGCTATTACTCATAAAGGCCTTTATTTGCAAAGTGCTTTTATGTTGGTCTTCTATTTACATTTTCTCTTGTGTAAAATGAAGATAATTACACTTATTTTACAAACAAAAATAAAAATTCGCATAAATAATAGAATTTTCTAGAGAATTATATGAGGCTTCCATGGAAGACACCAAACCTAATGTTAGGTACATAATAAGTGCTCAGTACATTTTACCTACTATTATTGTTGTTATCTCATATAGTTACTTTAGTATCAAACAAATTTTACAACCAAGGCATGCCATAACATTAACTGTATTTCCTAAATGGTGGATTCAGAATTCTGAGAATTGAAATAAAGTAAATCAGGCATGGTGGTCCATTCCTGTAGTCTCAATGACCCAGGAAGTGGAGGCAGAAGGATCCCAAGTTTGAGGCCAAAGGCAGTCTGTGTAACCTAGCAAGACTCTGTCTCAAAATAAAAAGTAAAATATGGGCCGAGGATCAGCTTAGTAGTAGATTGTTTGCAAAAGCATATGTGAGGCCATGGGTTCAAATCCCCAGGACCACAAAATAATTAATTAATTAATTAATTAATTAATTGCAATAAAGTCACTGAGACCTAGATTATAAATGATAGAACAATGATGTAAAAATAGTTCTCTCTTAAACAGAAATGGAACCCAAGGACATATAGAAAAATACTATATAGTAAAAGATAGAGAAGACTTGGATGGGAAACTTAGATGGGAAGGGAGGAGGGGCGAAACATAGAGGAGGGTAAGGGGTAACCTATATGAATAATGCTTATCAAATTGCATATATGAAAATTGTCACAACAAAAAGCATGTCAAAATGAATCACATTATCATGTACATTAAAAATTTCTAATAAAAAATAAAAATAAAATAGTTCTTTTGACTCCTGGTACATAGTTGTGCCAGTATTTCATCTTACACTGTATTCACTTAATCCATTTATCCACTCAGCAAGTATGTATAAAATTCCAACTAATTAGTTCATTCATTATTTATGACACTCCTACTTTGTGCCAGACATTGTTCTGGCCCTTGAGAAGAAATCAAAGTTCCAGACAATAAACACTTTTCCCCCCAAGACATTGACAATTCAATGGGAAATACAAATATAATCACAGGCAATAAAGTACAGGGTGACAAGAGCTATATACACAAAAATATTCAGATTTCTGTGTCTATTTAGCTTTCAACCCACATTCATAGGTACCCTGGCACAGCCCATTCTGAAATGCCATTCTGTGACCCATAAGGTGATAGAGCTTGTACATGTAGAGCACAGCTTTCTTTTCCAATACTGGAGAAATTAGCAATAAAGACAGGAAACATTATTTTGTTGTTTTTAACTAAACTCTATAACTGGAATAATATTACCTTTAATGAGGCTACAGAACTTCCTCTGAGGAATCTAAAGCCCTTTACCGATGCTATTCCATTAATTCTCCTTGTGTCTGGAATTTGGCACCTGAAGCACAATGCATTATGCAAAACCAAAGCATGCTTTGCATAGAGAAAGGATTACGTTACAATGTTTCCCTTGTGCTCAACTTGAAAAGCCAGCAGATCTGCCATCAGGGCTGTTTCTGTATCCATGCTCTTGATATTGAAATCATCCTAAATGGCACATATATTCGAGATTATATACACACTTGGAAAGAATAAGAGAAAGAGACATGAGACACAAGAGTTTGAGGTTGGCCCAGATGTGCAAAAAAAGTACCTGGAATCCTATATTGGATTTAAGGATAGGATTGTAGGATGCACCTAACCCAAAAGCACTGGTTATGAAAACTTCAGTGAAATTCAATGAAAATATTTGAATGTAAAAATGCTATGTAGATAAATAAGTAGATTTAGAATTTTGATATAAACACCATGTGTCTAGTTTGATGCTAGATATTTGGAAAAAGAGAAAATGAGTACAACTCAGATTCTGTGCTTCAGAACAGAAGAAATAACTACTTTACAAAAGTGATGAAATGGATCACTCATGAAAAATTAGAGAAAGTGCTAGGTTGGGTGGTTTAGACCCTTAAGTATTTCTTGGAATTCAAAGATGATAGTGATCAATGTCAACTAGAAGGATAAGAAAATCCTTATGATAAATAAAAGATTTGAACTGGTATTTGAAGATTAGAGAAGATTCAGAAAGGTGGTTTTATAATATCATTCCAAGGGTGGAGATTTTTGCCTACAATGCAGTTATTCATAAAGCAAGAGCAGCCCCAGACCCCATTATCTAAGATGCTAGAAATGGGTAGAGGTGGAGTCCATATCACATAATTTCTGGGCCCAGGATTGGACTCATAATTCTAAGTATTTAATAAACAATAGTGATATTTCAAATATCCTGTGGGCTTCTTATCATATTCCAGTTTAAATTTCTATTCCTACATTTTCTTTCTGCCCTGGGTGTCCTTTCGACCCTACTCCTTCACACAGTCTTCCCTACATCTGCCACCATATTTGTGTCCTCTGTCTCTCCTCCTTCAACTTCACTCCTCTTCCCCCTTGATTTCTTTTACTCCAAGCTTGAACCTGGCCTGCCATGCTTCATTCTCCACATACCTTTAACAAAATGCCTTGGGGGGGGCAGGTTGTTTGCTTTTTTTATCCTGGAAATTTACAGATAATAGAAGGGAAGGAGAACACCAAGAAAGAACTCACAATGGGATATCAAAAGTCACTATAGCTAGATTTGATGAACAGCCCATGCCCCATCCACTCCACAGGAATTTTTTATTTGCCTCTAGCTGGGTTTGTAACTCAGGACCTTCACGATTAAGTTATGAGAACTTGTGCAAGTTTCTTCACTTGGAAAATGGAAGAATTAGTGCTTACCACAAAGAATTGTGCTAAGCACTGAATGAATGAGTTCATACAGAAAAAGCACTTAGTACCCAGACATTTTTGAAGTTTCATAAGACAATTAACTATGAACATTATTATCACACTCAGCAAATATCTGGGACATAATATATAATTTCCCAGAAAACCAAGAAGAACACAAATTCTCTGATATTTTTCTGATATTTTTATACTCAGAGGAATTTGGGTCCCTCACTATTGGTCCCTCCTTTCAGATGATAACTATTCTTCTCTTTCACAAGGTACATTTAAGAATATTCAAAATGAAAGAGTTTTACCCCTAAAATTATACAACTATCTTGCATTGGTATTTTTCATCTCATTGACTTGTATAGTGTTGTATAATCATAGAACATCCAAGACCTGGGATGGTTTTGATAGCACAGAGGTCAGCTGCTTCATGATACACATGAGCAAATTGAGAAACAGAAAGACAAATGGAATTTCCTCAAGTCACTCACATAATAGCATAGACAGAACTGAAACTGATTTCTTTCTGGTTATGTATCATTACTATGGTCTTTTCTTGAATGAAAAATACTCACATGTACTAGTTTGGAAACAAAGGCAGGCTATATTCAAAACATGAGCATCTGAAACTTTTGAATTAATTTTTGAAAATATTTTTGAAAAACACTGACCAAGAGCTCTTAAAGTTGCCCCCTTTTTTTGTTTGTTTTGTTAGGTGCTGTCAAGTCAGATCTGACTCACAGCAACCCCACATATAGCAGAATGAAACACTACCCAGCACTGTACCATGTACACCATCTTTTAATGATTCAGCCCATTGTTGCAGTCACTGTGTTTCCTCTCATTTTGAGTCATGCCATAACAGCAAATGGAGGTCCCAGGGACTTCACTCCATTCCAGTCATTATGATCAACTCTACTTTGAGGAAGCAACTCTTCTCTAGTCATCTTTTGAATGACATGCTTCTCTGCTATTCATAGGGTTTTCAGTTGCTAATTGTTTGGGGAGTGGGATGCTAGGTCCTTCTCCCTCATCTGTCTGAGTCTGAAAGCTCTGCTGAAACATGTGTACTATGGGTGGCCCTGCTGGCATCTGAAATATCAGGGGCATGGCTTTCAGCGTGACAGCGAAATGCAAGCCCCCACAGCATGACAGCTTGACAGACACATGGGAGATTGTTGCTTTAGCTTGACAAAATTTATGTAAGTTCCTTCTTGACTATGAGACCCTAATCTCACTTTTCTTAGACCATTTAATTTAGAAAACCCATAATTGTAAATTATTTCTCTGACTGAGATGTAAGCTTCTTTAAATGTCTTTCTATTTTACAACCTAGGAATGTTTTTGTAAGGACTTGGAGACATGTAATCATCAAGGAAGATAATATCCCCAACTACTAGTCTTGGTGGGAGGGCAGAAGTTTAACTTCAGTAAGGGACAACTAACAAACACACACACGGCCTTGCCTTGACCAAGGTCCCAATGAATATCCTCCAGTAATTTTCCACTACCTCATTCCAATGCTAAAAAATGGTCCTAGCTTTTATTTCAAAGGAATTGAGCTCAGTCTTCTGAAGGAAGCCTCTCTCTTCTGCACTAGTAACCTGAATAAAATTTGCATTGCCATTTTAAACAAGTGTTCTGTACAATTTTATTTTGACACCACATAGTCCAGAGAAAGAGTTGCTCCAGTCCTGCTTCCCCTCATTTGGGAAAGTGCATGCAAGTTAACTGGAAGCAGCCCAAATATTGCCAATTCATTTGCATTTAAATTGTCCAAATGGCATTTGGTAAAAGCTATTTGATGTCCAAAGAGGCTTTGGAGGCTTTTAAACTTCAAAACAGAAGGTCAGAATTGATCAGCAGGAAAAGAACCTCAATGCTAAGTGGCAGCTTGGGTTCCAAACTTCCAATCTGGGAAGCTGAGTTCAGCTTGAAGCCTAGGGGAGAAGTGAATTATGCAGGCTCAATTCAGGAAGGATGGCCAGGCAGGACCAAGTAAGGGTGTCTTGGGGTCCTGTTACCACGAAGTTATGGTGCACTCTCCTGTCCCTTGTCATGATTTCCTAGGAAAAAGCAAGAAACAAAGGATCAACATGATCCTATAATTTTCTCTTTCCTCTTACAAACTATATCCATGCATCAAAATATGATGTATGTTACCTATTAATATGTATAATTTTATGTTTTTATATGTCAGTTCACTGTAAACAGGTATCAGAGGGTCAAAATAGACTACTGGGTGGGTGCCAGACATGGGGCACTGTAACACTTACCTAAGCGTGGGTATATGCAATGTGGGGTCATATGTGACCCCAGAAGCATGATAACAGTTAAGGATTAAAAATAAATCTAATTAGTAAGTCTTTGAAAAAGAAAATTATGCTTCTGAACCTGTTCACCCTTACCAAGCTCAAACACATTATAAATTCACTTTAAAAAAATTTAGTAATGATTTTGTAAAATATGGCTAGTAAATATTCTTATCTCATAAAGTTCATATACAAAATAACAACAACAACAACAATAATAATGTGATGATGGTGATAGTGGTGACGGCAGTGATGATTAGTGAGTACTTTCTATGTACCAGGCTCTTGTCATCATTTTTGAAGGCCTTGGAGTCCAGGACAATGCGTTGCTCCAGCATAGTTCCCTCTATACCAGCTTTATAAAGTATGTTTCATTATTTTCATTTACAAAATATGGAGACATGCAAAGTTTAGGTAAATTAGAAGGTCATACAACTAGAAGTAACAGGAGCAAGATATAAACAGGCATGGCAGCTACAAAGGGGTAATATTACAAGTAAAATTTTAAGCTCCCTATTTTGTCTATAAGAGACACTCAAAAATCATAACATTATTATCATTTAAAAATAAATGTTAATTAAGCCCTCATCAGTACTAACATTCCATACCAAAACCTGTCTTCTATCTCAAAGAGACGTCTTAACTCTCTTGCTATTGTTCTCTACATAATTACCCCACCCAAACTCTAGGTTTTGGTAAGCCTTTTCTATTTTTGCAAACTTGATCCCATTTCTCCAGCTCATGACTCTAGAGCCTCATGCCTTGTCTGCTGACCAACCTATAAAGAAGAAAATATAATAATAAGGAGTGAGAAATTTGCAAAAGTCAGAAGAAATAGGAAATAGATAAAATGTTCAACCTTGATGCTGGACAAGTAAGATGTCACATGCAAAAGGAACGACATGGACAAAAACTTAGGGACAGGAGAGTGCAAAACAGAACTTAGACATAAAAATGCTACTCTGTTGGGGAAGGAATGTCAGTGTTTAGGGCAACGATGACAAAAGAGGTTGCATAAGGTGGAATGTGAGAGATAAGCTTATGGAACTCTCTATACACCATGCTGAAGACTGGAAAGACTCAAGTGTTCACTCCCACGCAACACATTACCTTGAAGAGAATCACTGACTGGGGAGGGGAAGCTAAAATATTCCATTTCTAGCCTAACTTTCATGTCATTGGGATTCTCTACGTTTCTGCAATCCAAGGCACATTTATTTGCCATCTGTCCAGTTCTGCACATTTACAGTTTTTCTCATCTTCCTTTATGGAATAGCAATGCTACAGTGGGTCTTGGAAATCATCTAGTTCAATTTTTTCATTTTACTGGTAAACACAATTTAGTTTAAAGATGGAAAGGGAAGAAGTTTACAAGGGTCCACAGATCACTAGTGACAGATCCAGACTACAAATATGGTTAGGCTCTTTTAGGAAAGGAGACCAATGTCCATCGTGAAATTATGTGTAATGTATTTAAGGAAAGCACTTTATATTTCTCAATGAAATTATGAATCAAAAAATTTAAGAACTACTATTTAGAGGATTTTTCAAGGTGCATTCAAGAGGCACAAATAAATTGGATTTTGACATCATTGTTTTCATTGACTTATTTAAAAGCCATAATGGGGGAAGATATCTGGAAAGTAAACAAACTAAGATAAAATAAAAAAATCATCTTAAGGTTCTTTCAGGCTACTGAGTGGAAAGGATTTATTTCCTAGAAATACTGCAGTGATACCAGAAATGACATAAGAAGAAAAAAGAAAAGAAAGAAAAGAAAAAGGAAAAGGAAAAGAAAAGAAAAGAGAAAAGAAGAGGAAGGATCATTGTTGAATTGCATATTTCCTCCTCTGACTGTCTAAGCACCTGGGCCATCTGGCATGGGACCCACCATAAACTCATCACTGTATTGCACCATTCCTGACTTCCATGTCAAAAGAAGAAATGGTTTCACTGAAAAATTGCCCCTCTACAGAGGATTCAATAGTAATACAAAACACAAAAGAAAAAGACAGCTGGGCAAAACAGTGATCATAATATTGGCTGAACAAATAAGGAGGAATGCTGAAACCTCTTCAAACACAACTCAGATTATATACACACACACACACACACACACACACACACACACACACACATATATATATATGTACAGGCCTGATAGATAGGTTTTATGTGGGCTGAATGATATAGAAGACTTCTAGGCATACAATTCAATGTGCACAATGAAGTTAAATGGTTTGGATAGGTGATGGGGTTATTTGTATATGCTAATTGTGAGTATCCATGAACTGATATTACTTAAATTCTTAGAGAGCAAGTATAGCTATAGCATATAATATAGAGTCAATGCAGATGATGTCACAAAGTTTTAACAGGTACTTTAAAAATATCTTTAAGTCATCTTCAGGAGTAAAGTGTGTTTTTTGTAATTCCTTATTAATCTCATGTTGTTTAATTCCATACTGAGATGATCAGCACAGCAATTACTCACATGGCACTCATTACAGGGGAGAATTTTTAAAAAGCATTTCAGTTAAACACCAATGAGACCTCCCTAGTGAAAGGATAGTGAGAGACACTAACACTTCCTTTTTGGAAAGTATACCCTGTCCTCCTCTGGGTAGAGGCAGCAGATTCAGGAGATTATCTCTTTGATGACCTCATATATAACAGCTTTTAAAACAAGCAGGAATATGGGGCCAATATAATGGAGATATGTTCTTTTCCAATAAACCTTAGAAACATGATGAAATAAACACAGAGAGATGAGAGCAACTCTATATCCCACAGTGGTATAGTTACTTGTTATTTCTTGTTTATTGCACATGAAGAACTATTTTTGGAAACTGCTTGGTAAATTTTAATTATTAACGAAAGTAATAAAAATATTTATAAGAAAACAACTACAAAGTAAATGAAGGAGCATACCAATGAATTAGCATTTAATCACTAAACATTATAAGAAGCAGCTAAATACGGTGCTACGGTAGAGCAAGTACATGGAAGCCAGGATCCCAGTACCATCTCTTCCAAGGATGGGCACTAGCCACATGGGACCATTTGGGGATTAGTTCCCATAAATAACTAAAGTGAAAGTCCTATTTGTGTTAATGTTCAGGCAAATAAATTTCTCAAGGTGGTTTATCTATTAGAATTGCTTTATCTCATGGTGAATTTCTGCTAAAGTTTAAGGACATTTCAATCATTTTCCCCATGAATGTGATTAAGTAGCTTGCCCCTACCAAGTCTCTGAGCCTTCAGTCTGTAGAATGAGTATAGAGGAGGTAGTTAGGGAACTGAGGTAAGAATTGATGTGGACAGTGTGAATATGTCAATCTCCCACCATTTTGAGACTATACTGTCTATCTACAGCCATACGAACCTGGCATCGATCTCGTTTGATCTTGGAAGTTAAACACGGTCAGGCCTTGTCAGTCCTTGGATGGGAGACCATATAGAAATACCAGGTGTTGTAGGGTTGGGAAAAGGATCTAGCAGCCTACTCCCAAAACAATCAGCCATTGAAAACCCTATGAATAGTAGAGAAGGACTGTTAGACATAGTTCTGGGCAAGGCACAGTGTCAAGCAGTGTTTCACTCTGTTGTACATAGGGTCTCTATGAGTCATACTCAACGTGATGGCACTTAACAACAATATACTCTTTATACTTTTGAAGGTTTCAAATTGAGCAAGCCATTGAACTGTTAGAAAATGATCTGAAATTCGGGTCCCGTATGCTGTGCTGTGGAAGGTCTCATGGGCATTTCAGACTGTGATGACTGGGGAATTCAGTTACCACTGGTATATGGTTTGGTTTTCTTGGAGCTATCTCTGGGAAGGGAATGTTTGTTTTTGTCCCATAGTGGTAGTTAATAACTACACTTCTGATATCAATCAGCCTCGTTCAAAACTTGGCACCTCTATTCCTTTTTAATTTTAGTATCTTTGGTAAAGTATTTACCTCTTTATGACTCAGTTTTTTAATCCATAAAATGGATATATTAATGCTGTTTCTTAGGAGTCTTGTGAAAATTTAAAGTGATGCCTGATTAAAGAGTTTAGTGCATAATCTAATGATTAATAAGCAATGAGTAAATGTCTATTATGATCATCTCAATTGTTGTTGATGGTGACTCTAATTTTAGGTACCCAAGCAGATAAATAGAACCCACTCCTATGCACAATTAGAGAACACATGATGTTGTAAGCCATAGGATTATTTTATAAGCCTCAGTAAAGCTTCTTTATAAAAAGGTATACCTTTCATCATTGTCTTCCCAGGTCATAGTTTCCCTACTTTCCTTGGAAATAGCCTTTCTCCAGTCCATGAAACTAGACAACTACTGTGTTAGTCAGATAGTACATTGTTGTGGAAAAAAACTGACATAAATTTATGAGAAGAAAGATTTGAGGGGCCTCATGGTTTGAGGATTCCCATACATAGATTCAGAGCAAGTATGGCAGCAGGGCATACATGATGGCAGAATAGCTCACCTAGACTTTTGGCACAGAACTTCACACCTTGGTGATCAGGAAGCAGAGAAAGCTACCAGAACTGGGGGCCCACATGAAACTTCCAAAGATATGCCCCCACCTACTTGCTTCTGGAAGAATAGGACCCACCTCCCAAAGTTCCATAGTCTCACTGAGCGTGGTGGCACATGCCTGTAATCCCAGTGACTCAAGAGGCTGAGGCAGGAGGACTGTGAGTTTGAGGCCACAGGAATCTTGCATAGCTTATTGAGACCCTAACACAAAATAAAAAATGAAAAATGGGCTGGAGCATTTAGCTCAGTGTTAGAGCACATACAAATCATGTATTAAGTACCTAGATTCAACCTTCAAGTACCCCCACCACCAAAAGAAGTCCACAAAGTTCCAAAACCAGCTGGGGGTCAAACAATCAAATGCATGGCTTTTGGGGGACATTTTAGATTTTAGCCATAATAGCTAATATCCAAGTTTATACAATTACCCTGCTTATAGTCTCTGGACAATATATACACAATTACATCCATGATAGGATACTCCAGTCTTTTGTCATTGGCATGTAGAATTGCAACTGGGTCTTTTGGTGATTGACCCCATGACGTGAAAAGTTATGAGCTGGGGTGTGGCTGTGTTTTCCAACATTCTAGCCAAAGTGTGAAAGGGTGTCTGCACAGAGAAAATTCAAGAAGAAAGTTAGTAATGAAATAAGAAGAAATAATCCTGAAGACTTCCAAAGTTCTGATTCAAATTTTGCAATTTCTAAAACTCTGTCCATTAGAATTACCTCAAGATGTTCTAAAAATTCTAAAGCTTGAGCTGAACGCTAGAACAGTAAAATCCAGTTATCTAGGGATAGGACACAGCATCAAAATTTTTAAATATCTTTGAGTGGTTCCAATAAAGAAATATGTATGTAACCATTGTTATTGTTCTTATTCTTCCTGAGAGTCCAGGAAGAGTTAAGAGTTGCCCTTAACTTACATACGTCATCCATGTATACATATAATGCTCTAAATTGGGATATGGAGCCTTAATGCATTACCAAGAAGAAGAAATTAGTAGGGGTTAACCGTACAAACTAAGCTACATTTTTGGGATTTAACTATTCATTCAGTTCGTCATTTGTATATTATTATTTTACAAAGACTTGGAGTTACACTCAAAGCTATATATTGTTGTCAAAGGTGTGTGTATAGAACATTGTAATATAGTATTACATAACTGAATGATCAAAAAAATAAGCATAATAAACTCTGGGAAATCAGATATCTGGAAGTGATGTCCTGTGATTTTTTTTTTTCCTGTTTGCTGGTTGTTATTGTTAGGTGCTATCAAGTCAGGCCGGCTCATAGTGACCCTATGTACAACAGAAAGAAATACTACCTGGTGCTGTTCCCTGACTGGCATTATGCCTGACAGTGCTTCTTTGCTATTCATAGGGTTTTTGATGGCTGATTGTTTTGGGAGTGACCTGCCAGGTCCCTCCTCCAAGCCTACAGTACCCAGGATTCCCAGGCAGTCTCCTATTTAAGTGCTAACCAGGCCTGGCTCTCCTTAATTTCAGACATCAGATAGGATCAGACACTAGGCTACTATGGCTCCAGACAAGTTTCCTGGTAAACTAAAAGAAAAGAATTACTGGTTTAATCAGCTAATGGAATTTACATGTGACAAACTTAAATTACCTAGAAATATAAATGCTCTTGGTTTATAAAGCAGACAAAACTTTCTTTCTTTGATCCTTATTTTTTTAAAGAGGCAATAACTATGGAAATATGTATTTGGGATCATTAATTAAGAAAGTTCTGAAACTTCATTCTCTGTCATTTCCTGGGGCAGACTCTTAAAGTAAATCGGACAGAATCCAGGTTACCTTCTCTGTTGGATTTGTTCAATACTCATCCACTTGGTTAATTCCAACTTCCCTAAAGAGCCTTCAGTATCATTACTCTGTTTGAGGACTTCTGAGGACTTATAAAATATATGATGAAAACACAAGTCATTTGAGTGTATAGAAGCATCATATGGAAGTGCATGTTATAATGCAGAGTCCTGTGGGTCCTGCCCCTGGGAACTTGATACAGTTGGTCTGTAAATTGCCAAAGGGTAATAGTGATGGAATACACACTAGATTTAAGGAAAGCTATCTTAGAAAATTCTTAGATGGTTACTTCACTACACTTTCTCCTTTTTATTTCTCAACTGTAGGCTATATTTGCTGAGCATTTATTATATTCTTCACACTAAATGATATCCTTTCACAAAAATCATTTTAATACATTTAAAAATTTTTTTCTTAAAGAAAGTATGATTTCTTCCACTTTACAGGAAAACCTCAGAAATTTGAAACCAAAATGAGTATTCAAGGTCAAAAGACTATGCATATAATAAAGAAAAGTGAGACAGGGTTTTTATTAAAAGAAAAGATGAGATTTACTTGTGTAGGAATTCCTCTATCACAGAGTTGTGAATAACACAGAATAATATGGGACAGTCAATAGCTCATGCCTCAGTTTCTTCATTGTCAAATTAGGGATGACATTGGTTTTAAATGAAGTTAGAAGATTTCAGGGGAAACATGGCTTCCAGGTGCAAAATAAGATTAGCATGACAAGAAGCATAACAAATTGATCAAACTGCTGGTTAGACACCCAGAGTCCTCACAAAACATCATCTTGCAGCACTAAATGCCAATCAATGAGGATTAAATGGATTGAATTTTCCTTGGAGAAACATGAGTTTTTAAAATGAAAAGGAAACAGACTTGGATTAATGGCTACTGAGGATTTTGCAGACACAATACTGAAGAAATCAGTCATTTGATAAACTTACTGTTGAAAGTAAAAGCATAGAGTTTAGAACCATGGAAGTATTAAGTATAAAGTCTAGATAGAATTTACTATATGATATATATATATATATATTTGGGCTGAGGTTTATTTTAGTTGGTAGAGTGCTGTCTACTGCAGTCTCTGAGTTCCCAGTTTCGATCCCCAGCACTACAAAAACCACAGAAGGACGTGGCAATCCACTCCTAAGGCAATCCCGAAACAATCAGCCATTGAAAACCTTCTGAGTGTTGCAATGAGTCGTACATGAATTGACAACACCTGGCAACAATAACAACAAAGGGAATGTCATGATTATGAAATAAATTGTCAGTGTAACCTGGATACACAAAGGCAAAAATTAATCAGACTAGTCAGATTGTTTTCCTAAAATTCCCATTTTAGAGAAAAACATTTCAAGATGATATACAGAAAAAATATAATACCACAGAGAGAGACATAACTTCCCTATGTGTCTGTCAGCTTGTGTGCTGTGGTGGCTTTCCCTTTGCTGTGATGCTGAAAGCTATGTGGTCAGTATTTCAGATACCAGTAGGGTCACCATGGTGGACAGATTTCAGCTGAGCTACAAGACTAAGACAGAGTAAGGAGAAAGACATGGAAGCCCATTTCTGAAATAATTAGCCATTGAAAACCCTATTAATAGCAGAGAAACACTGTTAAACACATTGTTGTTGTTGTTGTTATTGTTAGGTGCCATCAAGTCTTGACCTACTCGTGGTGACCCTCATAGGGTTTTCAATGGCTGATTGCTTCGAGATTGCCACAGGAGTGAATTGCCATGACCTTCTCCCATTTTTCCAGTGCTGGGAATTGGATCCAGGACCTCAGAGACTGCAGGGCAATACTCTATCAACTGAGCTAAATCCCAGCCCACTATGAAACATGCTTATGTAAAAATGAGCCCCCTACCTGAAGGCATTCAAGAAACAACTGAAGAAGAGTTGCCTCCTCAAAACAGAGCCGACCTTAAAGATGGGAAGGAAGTAAAGTCCAGTTGTTGGTATAGCATGATTCAAAATGAGAAAATACACAATGATTGCAATAATGGGCTCAAATATGAAAAGATCATGTGCATGGCGCAGTGTTTGGTGGTGTTTAGTTCTGTTTTACATAGGGTCTCTATCAGTTGGACCTGATTCAATGGCACCTGACAACAACAATAGATACATAGATAAATAGGATATTGTATTTTTTATACATTTTATTAGGTCTATCTCTCAATATATAACATTTTCAATAAGTATTTTTAGTGTACAACTTAATAGTATACATGAATATATTGTTGTTGTTGTTAGGTGCCGTCGAGTCGAGTCCAACTCATAGTGACCCTATGTACAGCAGATCGAAACACTTGCCGATTCTGTGCCAGGCAAACCATCTTATTTATGTTTAAGCCCATTGTTGCAGACACTGTGTCAACCCATCTGGTGGAGGGTTTTCCTCTTTTGCGTTGACCTGCCACTCTTCCAAACATGATGTCCTTCTCCAGGGATTGTTCTCTCCTGACTACATGTCCGAAATATGTAAGACGCAGTTTGGCCATTTTTGCTTCCAAGGAGCACTCTGGTTGTACCTCTTTTAGGACAGATCTGTTGGTTCTTTTGGCAGTCCATGGTATATTCAATAGACATCTCCAGCACCACAATTCAAAAGCATCAATTCTGTTTCTGTCTCTCTTGTTCAATGTCCAGCTTTCACAACCATATGATGTGACTGGAAATACCATGGCATGAGTCAGACACACCTTCGTCTTCAATGTGACATCTTTGCTTTTCAATACTCTAAAGAGATCTTTTGCCACAGCTTTTCCTAGAGCAACGCGTCTTTGGATTTCTTGACTGCTGCTTCCACGGGTGTTGATTATAGAGCCAAGCAAAGTAAAATCTTGGACAACCTCAATCTTTTCTCCATTTAATATGAAGTTGCGTGCTGACCCAATCATAAGGATTTTTGTTTTGTTGATGTTTAGTCATAACCCATATTGAAGGCTATGATCTTTGATCTTCATCAGTAAATGTTTTAAATCCTCTTCATTTTCAGCAAGCAAAGTGGTGCCATCTGCATAACACAGGTTGTTAATGAGTCTTCCTCCAATCTTGAAGCCACGTTCTTCCTCATAAAGTCCAGCTTCCTGGATTATTTGCTCAGCATATAAATTGAAGAGATAGGGTGAAAGTATACAGCCCTGATGCACACCTTTCTCAACTTTAAACCACTCAGTGTTTCCTTGTTCTATTCGAACAACTGCCTCCTGGTTTATGTACAGATTTCTCATGAGCACAATTAGGTGTTCTGGTATTCCCATTTTCTGAAGTGTTATCCATAATTTGTTGTGATCCACACAATCAAATGCTTTTGCGTAGTCAATAAAACATAGATAGACATCTTTTTGATATTCTCTGCTTTCAGCTAATATCCACCTGACATCAGCAATGATGTCCCTAGTTCCCCGCCCGCTTGATTTTCCGGTAATTCCCTGTCTCTATATTGCTGCAGTCACTTCTGAATGATCTTTAGTAGAATTTTGCTGGTGTGTGATATTAATGATATTGTCCGATAGTTTGCACATTCAGTCGGATCCCCTGTTTTTGGGAATAGGCACAAATATGTATCTCTTCCAATCAGTTGGCCAAGTAGCAGTTTTCCAAATCTGTTGGCATAAACATATTAACACCTCCAGTGCTGCATCTGTTTGTTGAAACATCTCTATTGGTATCCCATCAATTCCTGGATCTTTGTGTAGCCATTGAAAACCCTATGGATATGAATATATAACATATTATATATCACATTATAATAATGATTTATTATAACATAATACAGTAAAGCATACTCTCTGTCTCTCCGCCCCCCCCCCTCTATATATATAGTACTTCAGGGCTAGCACATGACATCCATTCTCAGGCCATTAAGTTTAGAAAGGTGGAGAACTTGAGGAATGGATTAAGTCAGTTGATGAGCCCAACTGAATTGAACCAATACATGCACTGATTATCTGCATCACATTATCCCTGACAAAAGGTCCTTCAGGTTATTATCAGGTATTGAGAAGGTCCTTTAAGACACTCTGGGAGACAGCCATGTTACTTAAACCAAGACAGTCCCAGTAACAGGGGTGTAGCAAGGTAGAGCCAGCTACATACTCGGTGAGGGTGTTCAATGAGGTGCTCATTCCCGTAGCTGTGTGGTCTCCTTGGCTCCTCAGCCTGGTGTGTGTTTTCCTTTGCTATTTCGTAGACTGAATTATTAAGGACTTATCCTCCTTTTAATCTGAAGGTATTACGTGGCTAGTGTCAGATTCTTGAGATCATGATCTATAGCCACCACCTAGAAATTTCTTTCTGCTCTTGACCTTAAACATCAATGCCTCCACTTTATGTAGTCCTCATTCTCAATAACTCATTAATTTATTGTACAAAATAGGCATCCACACTACTATTGGAAAAGGCACTATGGAGATACTCCATGAACATGATTAACATATTTTCTTCCCTCATGAAACTGAAAGTCTAACATAAGGCAGATTATGAAGCAACCCAGTCCTTTTATTGTATTAAGCAATCTCTTAGGATACATAGAAGAGAGGGTGTCTGACACAGGCTGTCTTGGAGTCAGAGAAGGGCTCCTGATGGAGGTGAAGTTTATTCTAATATTAGAGGAGAAAGGGAAGTTGGGACAGCAGAAGTAAGTGTTCATGTAGAGAAAACAGCACATATTCAGGCACAGGGGTGAGGGGAGCCAATGTAAAAGGACCTTAAAATCCTTGCTAAGGAATTTACACATATTCTGAGTTCAAGGAGGGTTTATTAAAGGGATGTCAGCAAGGTCAGGTAAGGTGAAGCAGAAAGTCATTTTGAAAAAAAATTATTCTGTGGTGTACCAAAAAAGAAAAAAAAAATGGACTTTCTTTCCCATCCTGTAGTTGGCAATATTGAAATGAATCCCAACAAATATCATTACCAGAGGTTTGTCTTTTTTGGAGGCTGGCCCACTTGGTCTCCTCCTTGGGTACCATTAAAAGACAGTGGGTACAGGCTTGGCACAGTTTTTCCATCACCATTCTGGTGATGATTCTGGGAACACCAGGTAGGTGGTATCTCTGAACAACAACAACAAAAAAAGAAAACCCCAGGTGAAATACTCCATCCCTTACATAAGTAAGTAAGAAAAGACTGAGACAGTAACTGTAAAACAGACATTTTATATATCATGCCATAGACCGCTGAGGGTAAGTAAAAATCTAAGCAATGTTATCCATCATCCATCTAAGCAATTGTCCGCTCTGACAGCTTACACAGGGACCAAGGACATATTACTAGGAAGCTTGGAACTGTGGGGGTGGATTCTATGCCTGCATTTTACAGGTGAGCTTTAGACTAGGAATATTATTCAAGGATATATTCGTCTAATAATCATAGAAGGACTTTCTTAGCTGATTAAAACTCTTAATTTGCAATGAACATATTACAAAAATTATTATGGATTGTTGTTGTTGTTAGGTGCCGTCGAGTCGGTATCCGAATCATAGCGACCCTCATAGGGTTTTCAATGGCTGACTGTTTTGGGATTGCCTTGGGGGTGGATTGCCAGGTTCTTCTCCCAATTTTGTGGTGCTGGGAATTGAACTCGGGACCTCAGAGACTGCAGCGCAGCGCTCTCCCAACTGAGCTAAATCCCAGCCCCATTATGGATTAGCCCAGTACATTTCAAAATGGATTTTCAGATTTTTACTTTAGGGAATATATTTCAGTGCCAGATCCCCAAGACCTGCTTGGATGAGAAGAATTCTATTATCTTAGTTTACATATTAAGGGTAAGTAATACATTTCATTAAATACACAGTTTTCTTGTTTTGGGGAAAATCCTAGGAAGAATTGGTATCATGAAAAAAGAATCAAGAGACTTGAGTTTAATTAGCTGTTGGATATCTAACTCGTCCCTTCTCTTTTGTGAGCCTCTATCTCCTGAACTGAGCATTGAAGAAGGAAAACAGATAAACGCTAGGGTTACTTTCAGATTCAAAATTTTGATATATATCTTGAAAACTAAAGGACTGCAAAACAATAAAAGAACAAAAGAACACATACTTCTCTTGTAAATCATCCTTTCCTGGGAGAATTTTTTACATCACATCCTTTACTTTTGAAAGTACCATTTCATGTTAAGCTTCTTTAATCCACAAAATCTGCCTGTTTCATAGTATGATTTTCCTTATACCAAACTCATGGAATGTTGTTGTTGTTAGGTGCTCTTGAGTCATGTCTGACTCATAGCAACACTCATAGGGTTTTCAGAGGCTGATTGTTTCAGGATTGTTTTGGGGAGTGGACTGCCACATCCTTCTCCCATTTTTGCAGTGCTGGGGATCAGACCCTGGTCCTCAGAACGTGTGGAGCAGCGCTCTACCAAAGGAGCTAAACTCCAGCCCAAAGACCCATGGAATTGTCACATTCATATTTTTGTCAGTGGTTTTTTAAAAATAAGATGAAATTGGGAACTTGTTCTCCAGAATTCCCCATATATACATTTAATTTTACATGCAACTTCTGACCCCAGAAATCCCCTTCATGGACACACCTTAAAAGAATTTCATCTAACTCCATTGATTAGTGTACTCCTTTGTCAAGAATCTCTAGTCTTAGTTATTGGCCACACATTTATCTAGGTTCCACATATCTAAAATAAACAGACACAATTATCTATATAGGATCATGTTTCATTGTTGTAGGGACTCACAGATGACAGAAAGAGACACTGATAAACAAGCCGATAGCCAAATAGAGGCAGCAATTGAATATAGATGTCAGAGGGGGTCATTGACATTTCTAAAGCCACACAGCTAATAAGTTGGAGAACTGGGGGCCCTGATCTGCTGACTATTTGCCCGAGAGATACTTTTTATTTAAGATCACACACGCTGTTAACATTTGAGTTCTATCTCTTTCTCTCTGAAGGACATGAGAGGGTTTAAGAAAACATTTGATGGTCCTTGACTAGAAGCATTAAGACGCTAAATTACACTGACATGGCCCATCAATCACCAAATGAGTGAGATCGAGACTATGGGCCAGTGTGAACAGGACACATGAAGAATGACAGCCACCAGGATTGGACTGGAGATTTACTGGCTACCTATAAGGCTCACTCGAAGCAGGCAGTGTGCTTCCTCCTGATTTACACATTGTCCAGGAAGGAACAGGAGAGAAGAGATCCCTTCCTTCAATTATGGTGAGGACTGCTCCAAAATTGTTGGAGATTTTTAAAATTCATCCCATAACTAGGGTCCCTCATACTAGCCTGAGGGACTGACCTCTAGGTGACCCCAAGGCCACATACCACTCACTCACTCCTACCCCACCCATCAAGTGAGCAAAGATGGCCACTGACTAGCTTGACCAGCCTCAACTACCTTCATCCTGATTGGCTACCCTTAGCATCTCAGTTAAATAACTGCCCCTACCTGGCAGGTATGACAGTTCACATGTTGTATCTGTCAGGAATGTGCCTTGATTGGCTAACCCCGGTACATGACCCCCTCCGGGACCCTATATAAGCAGGGCTCCTGGACCCCCTTCACCCTTCATCTCTCACTGTCCCTCAACTGCTACCTGGACCCATCACCTTGACCCAGTGCTCCCCAACCCAGCCAAAGACCTCCAAGCAAGCCTACACATCAAGACCAGGGGCCTCAAAGTGCCGAAGGCTACAAGCAAGCCATGAAGAGCCCCCAATTCCTCCCACCCTTAGGAAGGAGGGAGGTAGAGAAGGCGAGCTGCGAAAGTCAAGACCACCTGACCTCCAGCCCAGTGGAACACCAGCTGCCTGTAGGTGTGCCTTTAAGGCTGATCTGTTCTACCAGCTAGCACTTGAGCACTTGACAGGGGCTGCTTACTAGTTGCACCCCACTTGGGGAGTAACCCAATAAACCTTCCCTTTCCTGTTTCCTGTAGAAGGTCTCCCGAGGTCCTTCTTTGGTGCCTCAGGCCACTACACCAACCTGGTCCAGTGGGTCCCCGATACCCACTTGGTGTCAGGGAAAGGCTCTGTCCTCTTCCACGCCTGAGCCGAACCCCAACACAAAATGAGATTAGTTCCAAAGTCAAATTTACCGGTGTTTCATATGCACGATTTGTAGTGCATTTTGTGTGTTAGGTGCCTTACTTTACCTTGTTAGACCCAGTTTGTAGGATGATCTTGAAGACTGAATTGGATAATTCATGAAGTGCATACCCTAAGACTTAGTAGGGTAACTGTTCAGAAGATGTGGAGAGTATATAATTATGATAATTATATGTTTTATTTCATCTTGGTTTGGACCATTTTACTTTACAATATTGCACTGGGGGTGGGAGGATAGTGAGAAGAATTATGCCAATAATATTTTATCACTGTCATTGTTAAAGCACAACAAATATTAGTTTTATTATTATCGTTAAGTTTTCTACAAAGGGTGTTCCACCCTATTGCTTGTACTTTCCACCCATCACTTCTACTATCACCATCGGCACAGCACTAAAATATTCCTTTATCATCATTAATACGTTTGAATTTATACGAATCTTCCTAGTTTGGGCAGAATTATTTAATTCTTTAAATATCAGAACTGTAGTATGGCAGTGAAGAGAACACCTGTATGCCCAGTTCCTTAGGAGTCTGAGAAAAGAGGATCGCAAGTGCAAGGCCAGAGGCAGCATGAATAACTTAGTGAGGGCCTGTCTCAAAATAAAAATTTAAAAAGGGGCTCAAGGTGCAGCTCAGTGGTAGAGGACTTTTCAAGCATGTACAAGGCCCTGAGTTCAACCTCCAGTACTGCAAAAGTAATAGTAATAATAAATTACCATAAACATATATACGTGAATATTAGAACTGAAGTTTGGAGAGGTAAACTAATCATAATTATTATTATTATAACTATTATTAAGTAGTATTCACTATATGTTCAGCATGGGACAAATTACTTAAAATGTATTTTTATAATGAATTTTCATTTAAACTCCTTAATGTATGTGAGTTGTTCCTCCTTTCTCAAGTGAAGACATTCAATTCCCTAAAGATTAGTCACCTTCCTACTGACAAGGTGAAGCTGAAATATAGTTGTAAGTCTAGCTGAAATTCTAGTCTCCCAATCCAGTGAAAGCTTCCTTCAGGTTATCCTGTAACCTAGTGTCAATACCCCATTTTGTGTCTAGGCTTCCCAACTGTTTCCACTTTGGTGTGCTAGGAAAGGTGGGGTGCATTCACTTGCTAGAACTACTATGAAAAGAAGCACAGACTGAATAGTTTAAATAACAGAAATATTTCCCACTTTCCTGGGGGGGTGTAAGTGTAAGATAAAGATGTTGACATGGTTATTGTTATCTGAGTCCCCTCTCCTTGGATTGTAGTTGGCCATTTCCTCTCTGTGTCTTCACATGGTCTATCATCTGTGTGTGCCCACAACCTAATCAATAGCTTTTTGTTTGTTTGTTTGTTTTTAAGATACCAGTCTGTTTTGAAGAGGCACAGTGAAAAGATACAGCCCTGACACAAACCTTTCTTGACTTTAAGCAGTGTTTCCTTCTTCTCTTTGAATGACTGCCTCCTGGTCCATGTATAGATTCCTCATGAATACAATTAGCTTTCCTGGTAATCCCATTTTTCCCAGTGTAATCCATAATTTGTTATGATCAACACAGTCAAATGCCTTTGTATAGTTGATAAAAGATAAATAGACACTTTTGTGGTATTATCTGCTTTGATATCCATCTGACATCAGCAATGATGTCCCTGGTTCCATGTCATCTTCTGAATCTAGCTGATTATCTGTCAGTTTCTGGTCTGTATACTGCTGCAATCACTTTTGAATAGTCTTTAGTAAAATTTTGCTTGCGTGTGATACTAATGATATCGTTTGATAGTTTCCACATTCAATTGGATTCCCTTTCCTAGGAATGGGCACAAATATGGATGTCTTCCAGTCTGTTGGCCAGGTAGCAGTTTTCCAAATCTCTTGGCCTAAACTAATTAGCACCTTCAGTGCTGCATCTGTTTGTTGAAACATCTCTATTGGTATCCCACCAATTACTGGAAACTTGTGTTTCACTGATTCCTTCAAGGTATCTTCCATTTTATCCTGATCATATGCAACCTCATGAAATGATTGGTCATCCAACAGTTCTTTTTTTTTATTTTGACTCTGTTTATTCCTTCCATCTTCTTTTGATGTTTCCTGTATCATTTAATATTTTCCCTGTAGAATCCTTCATTATTGTCAACTGAAGCTTGAATTTTTTTCTTCAATTACTTAAACTTGAGAAAAAGAGAGCAAGTTCTTCCCTTTTGATTTTCTGTCTCCATCTATTTGCACATGTCCTTATAATATTTGATTTTGTCTTTTTGAGCTGCCTTTTGAAATCTTCTGTTTAGTTCCTTAACTTCATGATGTCTTCCTTTTACTTTAGCTGTTCAGTGTTCAAGGGCAAGTTTCAGAGTCTCTCTCTCTCTCTCTCTTTCTCTCTCTCTCTCTCTCTCTCTCTCTCTTTGTGGTACTAGGGGTTGAACCGAGGCCTTGTGCTTGCATGCTTTGCAAGTGCTGTACCCCTGAGCTGCACCCCCAATGCACTTTTTCAGGTTGTTTTTTGTTTTGCTTTGATTTTTTTTTTTTTTTTTTTTTGCGGGGGGGGGGACTGCCTCTGGTCTCAAACTCGTGATCCTCCTGCCTCTGCCTTCTGAGTCCCTGGGATTATAGGCATGCACCACTGCACCTGGTCAGAGTCTCTTTTGATATAATTTTGGCTTTATCTTTTTTCCTATCTTTTTAATAACTATTTCTTTCCTCATGAGTGATGTCATTGATGTCATGCCACAATTCATCTGGTGTTCTATTATTAGAGTGTAATGAATTCAACCTCTTTTTGAGATGGTCTCTGAACTCAAGTAGGATGTACTTAAGGACATACCTTGGTTCTCATACACTTCTTTTAATTTTCTTCAGTTAGAGTTTCAACCTACATATGAACAGTTGGTCATCTGATCCACAATCCCCACTATGCCTTGCAAATAATCTGAGAAGCTGGACTTTATGAAGAATAATGTGGCTTCAAGATTGGAGGAAGGCTCATGAACAGCCTATATTATGCAGATGACAATTCTGAAAGTGAAGAGAATTTGAAACATATATTGATGAAGTTCAAAGAACACAGCCTTCAATATGGATTGTGACTCAATATCAACAAAACAAAAATCCGTATAACCGAGTCAGTAAGCAACTTCATGATAAATGGAAAAAAGATTGAGAATGTACAAGATTTTGGTTTAATGGTTCTACAACCAACATCCATGAAAGCAGCTGTCAAGAAATCAAAAGATGCATTGCATTGGGAAAAGTTGCAAAGGACCTCTTCAAAGTGCTGAAAAGTAAAGATGTTACATTGAAGAAGGTGCCCCTGACTCAAGCTATGATATTTTCAGTCACATCATATGGTTTTGAAAGCTGAACATTGAATAAGGGAGACAGGAGAATAATTGATGCATTTGAATTATAGTGCTGGTGATGAATATTAAATATGCCATGGACTTCCAAAAGAACCAACAGATTTGTCCTAGAAGAAGTGCAACCAGAGTGCTCCTTGGAAGCAAAGATGACTAGAATGTGTCTGACATATTTTGGACGTAGTGTCAAGCGAGATCAATTCCTGGAGAAGGACATCATATTTGGGAGAGTAGCAGGTCAGCAACAACAAAAAAGAGTAACCCTCAAGTAGATGGATTTACACAGTGTCTGCAACAATGGTCTTAAACATTAATTAGATCATGTACCTAACATAGAATCAGGGAGTGTTTCTTTCTGTTGTATATAGGGTTGCTATGAGTCATACCCTGCTTGAGGACACCTAACAACAACAAGGCATATTTGATTGAGGAATGCCTTAATGCCCTCAGGCTATCCTAACTACCTCTTTTAAAAATTATTGGTAACTTTATAGTACAACTTACTGGATCTCATTTTGACATTCCCATATATGCACTTCATTGTATATTGTTCATGTTCACTTAGCCCTTACCCTCTCATGATCCCCCTCCTCCTAATCCAAAACATAGTCACATTCTCAAGTAGTGAGAATTAGGCATTCAACATAATATTTTTTGGTGGCTAAAGCATGATCCAGCCCATAGCACAAGAACTTTTTTTAAAAATCATTCTGACCACCATTAACCACCAAAGGAAATGTATTAGTTCTAAAAATATCACCCTCTATAAAGAACATATCAGCTATGACCCAAAACAAAAGACAATATCAACTTTTATAGAAGTAGTGATCTTGGATAGAATAAGTTCAGGCAGGATCAAATAAAAAGTAAGTCCAGGAAGTAAAATTATTTGAAACATGCACTCATTTCTGTAATTGATTTTACATGCATTTTCAGTTAACCATTGCAGTAAAACTATGAGATATTTGGTGGAATGATATGTAGAAAAAAGGGTAAATAATGTCTTATACTTAATCTACATTGAAATATTTGCCCCAGTAGAAGACGTAACTTCATTGATCAAGCATTTATTGAACACACATAACACATCAGGCACATGCTAGACACAGAAGTGGTTGAGAATCTTTGAATATGGAGTATTTCCAGAAGAATCAGGATCAGGGCTATTGGGAGAATGGTAATTAAGGAAAGACATACTTCTGTCTAGGAATTCCTGTTTACATTCTAGTGATACACGTAGAAATATTGGGCAATAGATCTACACTTTTTTAATGAATGTTTTTTAAATTCACCCATCAATTGAGATAAATGATACAACATCTGTCATATTATTTGGCATTTGGGAAGAATGTTGTTATCAGGAATTATTCTCCCTTAGTCCCTTATATCTCGTCATATTATTTTGTTTGTTTGTGTTAGTTCAAGCTATGGTGTTACCTATCTTAGTCTCCAAGGTCATTTGAGACAGATTAAATCTTCTGGTAAGATTCTGTTTTTCTCATCTCTATATAATTATTGCCTGCAGCCGTACAACTGTGGCCTCCAATTCTGTCAGATCTCAGATGCTAAGCAAAGTCAAGCCTGGTTAGTACTTGGATGGGAGACTGCCTGGGAATACCAAGTGCTGTAGGGTTGAGAGAAGGACTTGGCAACCCACTCCCAAAAAGCAACCAGCCATTGAAAACCCTATGAATAGCAGAGAAGCAGTAACAATACTGTTTCACCTGTTGTACCTAGTATTGCTTTGAGTTGGGTACTGATTGTGTGGCACCTAACAACATATATAATTATTAAGATTGATTGCCTTCTGAGTTTGTACATGGTAGCAGAGTTGTGATAGGGCAATTCAGCAGGATCTGCCTGACAGAGACTACATGTATAAGTAGGTATTGTGACAGGAAAGTCACATTTCAGATACTCACATTTCCAAAAGTCACATTCAGATATTTCATATCAAAGGTGACAGACAGTGTCCATACAGTGGACATCAGAGGGTCGGCGAGACAAGAGTAATGAATGAATAGGATTAGGAATATTTGGTTCTTGGATGGCAATAATTCGCTCAAAGGAAAGTTGAATTAATTCAACATTCTTAAGCAGACATGTAAGTTGTTGGGCTCCGAATTAGACACATACTTTAATATAAACTATTAAGTGTTGAACTTGAAGGGCATTAACTTCCTTTCCTTGCTTTTTAACACACCCATTTATAGCGTGTATATATTCATTGTACAAATTTATTTTTGAGATTGTGAAGTGCTCTGATATTGATTTAGATTGTTAGAATTTTTTCTCTCTCTCTCTTGAAATTTTGTGTAACAGCCAAGTTCATCTGGCATGGAGTTTAGGAAATTTTGTAGGTCAACCAGCACAAAGTGCTCTGTGATTTTTCTTATTATTAACTTTTTTTTTTGGTCAGGACAAAATTTGTCTTTCAAATTGGTCAAGGTTGCTTGCAATTCTAATATGTCTTCCAGAGAACATAACAGTAGTTTTCCACATTTGAAGTAGAGAGCTTCAAATAATGCCTTATTTTTAAAAACGGAGCAAGCCTCATTAAGAATAGGATGAATAGATTCTTGCTGAGGAGGTAAGTCACTCCTGTGGGAAAGAGACATTTATGGTCTGGCATATGGTGAACATTCTCTTCAGTGCTGGTGATAGTAAGCACTTGTTGGGTGTAATTCACAACTAATTGTGCCCAGAAGTTCAATAATAATATAGATGGGAACAGAAATGCAAAAGAATTCTTAGTTCCTGGGATCTTATACTTGGCAACAAATAGCCAGAAACTAAGTTTCACTTGGGGAATTGTGCTATTACTCATTTTTAATTTTTTTCTCTTTCTCTCTTCATTTGAGTTATCCTCCTGCACCCATGGCTTTTAACATACACACAGTTTCTCTCCCTCCCTTTTCAATCAATCTTTGAGATTGTCCCTTAGCTCCCCACTCTCTTTCTTCATCTTCCAGGCCACTGAACTGTCTCTGATTGAGGATTTCTCCCTCCGGAACGACAGACCAAAGATTATAGCTACAGCTTATGTCAGGGTGAGATAACAGGGAGTTGGGAAGAATGAGGTTATTTTCTGCCTTCATTAATAGAAAATGCAAACATGTGCAATTACCTGCTTAATGATAATTCTCCCGACGCTCCCTTTTCCAAGTGTCTCCAGTAAGAAGGTTGGGATTAGTTAAAAAGAGGGGGAGGGGTAGTTCCTATTATTCGTAAAGGGTAATAGACAACCAACAGACATTCTTTACTCGGTGTACAATCCTCTTTGAGGGGAAAAGCAAATTCAGCAGTTTTTGCAAAATTACCAACACAGCAAGAAAGGCAGGCAAACAGATTGCTCAGATGGACTGACTTTTAATAACTGGATCTATCAAGTCTCAAATTTGCTGCTTGCTGGGAGACTTCAAAGTGGTCTTGCTTTTAAATATTTGATTTCTCCAAATTAGGGAAAACCCTGTGAAACATTTAGCAGTGTGGGCCCCACTTTGAGAAATTCAGGGAGGCTGACTTTGATGTTACCTTCAGTGGCATGATTTTACAATTTCTCCAAAGTCATATTGTCAATTTGACTCCCTTTCTTTAAATTTATCTGCAAACTGGGTTGACTGCCAATGCACCAGCTGTCTGTAACTGCAGACCTGATCCATACCCTTCTCAGTCCCCCTTTTTGCCCCAGAACAGAGGCTGTTGTTGACCACGTTGATGGATATCAGCCATATGGTTTCTGGTGAGGTTAGCCAATGGGCAGCATTGACAGGGTAAAATGAGATGGGGATATTTATTCCTCAGGTTTCTTACTGTGGCTTAGTCAAAGCCATGGCTCCTGTTAGATGGCACTTCACTATTGCTGTGGGGTCCTAAAGCCACCTAGTTACTTCACAGACCAAGGGCATCAATATCACCCTATTCCTCCTAGGACTAGGGTAATTTCTCAATCTTTTCTGATATCCCTGATCCCCCTTATCTGATTATTAAGAGTCTCTATCTTGAGCTCTCCTCAAACACCCTCTTTTTAGAGTGCCTATTTTTCTCCTATGATTACCATTTCCAATAAGAAAGAAGGGTAGCAGACTATGCATTTATTCAGAGGAGAGAATAAAAATATTGATGTCATATATACATAGATTTAAGTTCACAAACATAGATAGATGTACATCTTTAGAATCTGCATGACACATAATCGCAAGTATGTTCAACGGACCCCAAGCTCCATTATTTTGTGTGGCTCTAAAAATGTAAATAATTACATTTACTATAAATATTTTAAGTCACAAAACACATTGCCACTTGATAGGCTTTAAGAAATTCTGTAGTAAGGAAAGTGGTTAAATGTAATTTTATTTAAACTAGAATTTACCACACATATCTTACTGCAGAGCCCTTTTTTTCTTTCTCCTAACACCCAGTTGCATCTCATACATGTAATGGTCTGTGAAATCTAGATTGGATTTCTCTGCTCTCCTGAGCTTACTTGAAAAACAGTACTATTCCAATCCTGCAGAGTTTGTATCTCCTTCTTTCAAGCTCCTGGCACATAGTGAGTTGAATGTCTCAGCCCATACCCAATAGTTTGGTGGGATTCTGATTAAGTTTTGTTGAAATTGAGTACAATCCATTGTGGCCAACTGGTGGTGCTTGTATAGTTGCAACATGGCTTCTGGGAAATAGCCTTTGTACTATGGGATATGATCAACAATAGAAGCTAATTTTGTCCTTTGCAGACTCCACAAATTACATCTTTACCTATTTTCCAAAGGCACAGCCTAATAATTCTTGCAATCCCAGAAGACAACCTTTTGTTTTGTTTCTTAATGTGGATATTTTCATTGCCCAGCAGTGAAGTCAAGACACTCCTAAACCAAAACTATTTCTTATGAAGCACACAATGACTCTTTTCTGCTATATGATAGGCAGATGACCACCTCTTGATAACATGCACACACCTCAATATTTTGTTTCCTCTCTCTTAAACAATATTCTCTATTTCCTCCTCATCAGTAACTCCACTTAGCCTTAGTTTATGCAGTTTCTGTATTAGTCATCACTAACGAAGGAAAAGGAAGGAAACTAGCAAATATTGACTACTTACATATACCAACTCCTTTACATCCCACTTTTCTTGTTTATTCCTCAGCATTCCCTACATGAGAGAACTGAGGCTTATCACATTTGTGTTACATGTCCAATGTTGTAAGTTTCCAACTGCTGGCTGCATTGCTAATGTTCACTTCTTTTATTCTGCAGATAGTCAATGATGCCTGCTGTTAGCCATGCATTGTTGCAGGTGCTGAGAGTACAAAGATTTTTTTTAATGCAACAGAGATGACCTAGATGCAACAACCAAAGTATATCCATGGGATAAAGGAGACCATGAAAAGAGCAGTGGCTGATTTATCAGAGCGGTGAAAAGGAAGGTAAATTTTGTAGTGAGTCTTAAAAACAGAATATACTGGTTGAATGTGGTAAGGCAGAAATTCCAGGCATAAAGAAGCAGCATGAACATATTCAACTGGCAAGGTTTGGCATGATGTGTTTAGAAAATTATGACTCATTTGAGTTGGTTGAAATAGAAAATGCAAGAGAAGCAAGGGGAGAGATGAGGCTGCTTCTGTAGACAGGGTTCTGGCAGTGGAGGACCTTATGCATATACCATGCCAAGGTGGCCACCGAATGTGCAAAGTACATTCAGGTAACCCAGAAAAGCAGATGGCGTAATGACTAAGAACCTTATGAATATGACTCAGGAGAGAGTATTCTGGGTCTGGGATGGTATAAAAAATGACGCAAAAAAGGAACAAGGGTAGTAATACATCTCCACTTCCTCATGCCCTTGGGCTGAGTGTGTATCATATATATATATATATATATATATATATATATATATATATATATATATATCATATAGACTGCAGAAGCATTTCTTCTGTTGTTGTTGTTGTTTGATGCCATTGAGGCTGGTCTGACTCATACCAACCCTGTGTACAACAGATGAAATACTATCCTATACTGTGCCATGCCTGGCACTATGTCAGTACTTCTTTGCTCTTCGTATGGTTTTCAATGACTGATTGTTTTGGCAGTGGGCTGCTGGGTCTTTCTCCCATGTCTACAGCACCCTGTATTCCCAGGCAGTCTGTCATCCAAGTACTAGCCAGGCCCAACCCTTCTTAGCTTCCAAGATCTGATGAGATTTGATGCCAGGGCGGTACAGCTATAGAAATTTCTCTAGAGACAATAAAATACCATTTTCTTTAGACAGAGCATTCAGTCTGAATTGTGAACAAAGGACCCTTCCACAATTAACATTTTTCATTGTCCACTCTGTTGGTCAACCTAGAGAGTCTTGGAAGAATCACAAATGTTCTCTTAAGAACTCACATAGACATTCCCCCTAGTCATGATGCTTTCAAAATGAGTTTACAGGCAAATAGAATTGGTTTGGTTTAGGACCACTAACAGACAGTTGATTTTTCTCCGCTCAATTTCCCCCAAAGGGGTTATAAACTTGCATGTTTAGCACTGTTCCTGCCTGTGGGCTGTCGCACTCTCTCAGGACCTCTTATTTAGGAAGAGTTTTTGCAGTTCCATTTTTGTGTGCTAATTGATAATAATTTAGCAATGCTTCTTTTTGTGTGTTATTTGTATTGGGTGCACTGTAAGTTAGAATGAGGAAAAGAACAGTGCTCTATAATTGCCCTCAATACAGTGGTCACAAGGAAGGAGGTTGCAAAGCTATTGAGATATGACAGTCTTTGACTTTAAGTTTATATCTTAAAAAACAAAGAGAGTTTCTACTTATAAGATCCCATCTAATTTCTGAACTTTAAAAGTGGAATTTAGAGGGGAAGGACAAATTTTTTGTTAAAATATATAACACTTCTTCTTTAATCATTCATTTGTTGGGGAAACTATCTATTTAATATTTAATTAGCATTTCCTGTGTATAATACATTGAACTATACTACTACATTGAGATAATTATGGATGATTACTGCCCTTAAGAAGTGTTTCATTAGACTGTCATTTCTCTGAGAGTAAGCACTGTGTCAATTTTAGACAGTTAATTCTCCAGAGCTTCACAGATGTTAGGAATTGTGATACAGTTTTGTGATTGATCACTCATTTTTCTTTTGATAAAAACTAGATAAAAATCTCTTCACAGTCCCATCTGGATGAATTATATGTTTTAAAAAACAGTTTCTATCCAGGCAGAGCAAAGGGACTCAAACTACCTGATTAGTAACAGTATGGAATCCAAATAAAGGGGCAGCATGGAGTAGTTTCTGAATAGTAGAGTATCTTGACTGTAGTGGTGATTACATGTATCTAGACAAGGGATTAAATGACATACCACTACACACACACACACACACACACACACACACACACACACACCACAAGCTCATGAAAACTGAGTCAGGTCTGCAGTCTAGTTGGCAGTATTGTACCAATGATGTTGTTCTGGTTTTGATATAGTGGTGGTGTTGTTAGGTGCCATTGAGTCAGGTCCAACTCATAATGACCCTCATAGGGTTTTCAATGGCTGATTATTTCCAGGTAGTTTCAGGAGTACTAAAATTATATAACATACTACTATTGATGGCAGCTAGGTAAAGCATTCTTTTGCTTCTATATACGATTCTTGCAACACCCTTTGACTGTCTAATTATTTCACACTAAAATATTAAGAGAGAATGAGAGAGGAATAGAAATTACTATTCCTTCCTTAATTAAATGCAAAGGGCTGTGCTTCAGGACTTGGCAGCAAGTTGGAGTTGAGATGAGGAAAGACCACAGGCGAATTATCTATATGGAATCCTATGAGGTCTTGTTTTCCAAGAATACATTAGCAAAATTTCATTTTTCTAACTCAAAAAAGTTTGACTTTGTAGAGGGAAGATGCAAACATATCATAGACAGATAAAAATATACAAATGAAAATATTATTTTAAGTTATGTATTCCAATTTGGTACACACAACACAGGAGGGGAACCTGAAGCTAGGAGAAATCTGTAAATGATAGATTCCTGAGAAAATGTATTTGGGAAATTTAAAATGAATTCCTCTGAAATTAGAGGATAAAGTGAAGGCAATTGTCAATTTACAGTCTTAATATTCTCGAATAACACGTCACCTTTAGTTAAATGTTTTATAGACTCAGGACAAAATGTACCCCAGGATAGATGCACCACATAAAATAATATCTTTATGCAAAGGAGGTTTTAACATCTTAATATGCTGTCATGCATTTTTTTCCATTTTTACAATTACAATAATTATTTAAGGGAATTACTGACTGGTTCTTTAATTAGCTTGGCTATATATAATAATAAATTGGTTCTTTATTAGCTTCATTTTACTCTGAGAAAAGTGAGGCTCAGAGTGATTAAATGACTGTCACTTTTATTAAGTTGGACCCAGATCAGACTGAGATTAAAATTCTGATCTGTGGAAGAACCACAGCCTTGACCATTATTCTCTGTGACCAAGCCGAACTATAGTTTCTAAGAAATATCAGAGTAAACATATTATACCTAATGAAAGATGGGGGGAAATTAACCTAATCTATGTGTTGTCAGAAAAATGTAAAGATACATTTCTTCATGCATTTGGCAAATTAAATTGTAGCCATTTGCATAGAGTTTTCAACTGGCTTTCATTCCAAGAATGTGAAAATAACAGAAGTTGCAAATGTCTCTGATTGTGTTCAAAGTCAAATTTAGGCATGTTACATACCAAATACTTTCCTGGAAAAACCAATATTTTCCCTTCCCAAAGATTCAGATCCCTCAAACATGCAAAATGATGAGTTTTAGATAAATTGGTCAATAGAATAGAATAAAATTTCACAAACTTTAATACCTAATTTACTGTATTGATGACTCCACAATGTTGAGGGAAATTTGATTATGCCAAAAAAGGGTAAAGGGTTAGTTGAATATCTTGCTGAAGAAAACAGTTGTTGAGCTCCTATACCAAAATTAAATTTCAGATGAACTGGCAACCTAAATGTCAAAAGAAAACAATAAATATCTAGAGGATGTCACAGTAGAACATTTCTTAGTAGGCAAGGATCTTTAAACAGAAAGATAAAAATCAAAAGAAAAATATAGATTGAACTAAAATAAACTTAAATATTTTTATTCACATGTAGATAGCATTAAAAATGTATATATACACTATGTCAGTGTGGGGGGAAGTATTTTCTAGGTATATTATCCAATACAGAATTTTCCTCAGTGTCCTACAATTATGTAGGGACATCTGAAATACATAAGACAAAAAGGCATATTAGGCAATATATATATATACATATATATATATATATATATATATATATATATGCGCAAATGTCTTGAATTGGCACTTTACAAAATAAGCTATCAATATGGTCAAAAAACATGAAAAATGATCAATTTTGCTAGTCATCAAAAGAAAAAGAGAAATTAAAAACCATAGTAGAGCACTACTACTACCAGATTGACCAAAGGGGGGAAAAAAGATAAGATATGTCAATATTGGTGAGGATGTAGTACAATTAATATACTCACTCTGATGGGGAGAACCAATTAGACCAGAGACTTTAGGGCAGTGACAGCACTCCCAAACCTGAGTCTAGAAATAGCCTGTGACTTAGCAACTGACTCTCAGGAGTCCATTCATACAAATGCATTCATATGTCCCCTATAAGACATATCCTACAATGTTCATCTCATCATTATCAATGACACACAAAATAGGAGACTATCCTTGTTATTTCCATCAAAATTATTTCATGAATTAACCCAAAGGAATACTATGCAGCAATGAGAATGAAAGATCCATTTCACATAAAAGCAGTGTATCTCCTGAATGCTGAACACAAGAAATAGACACAAATGAATTCATATTTACATGCTCCCATTTAGATAAAGTAAAAAACAAAACAAAAAAGAATAAATCAGGCACATCTAATTTCTGCTGTTTGAAGTGAGGACTGGATTCTTTGTGAGGTTGCAGTGACACCAAGAATATAAAACAGAAATTGGGAGATGATTGCAAGAGTGTGATCAGTTTTTGACAATTCATAGAACATCATGGTTAGGCTATAACAATATCTCTGGGCACATATTATATATTATTTGTAAAAGTTTTTCTCTGTATATTTTTTAGATTTGTCATTCATTCATTCATCCATCCACCTATTCACTGATCAATTAATTTCAAGAACCTATCTTATCTCAGGACTGGGATTTAGCTGTTGGTAGAGCGCCACTCTGTAGTCTTTGAGGTCCCGAGTTCAGTTCCCAGCACTGCAAAAATGGGAGAAGGATGTGGCAATCCACTCCCAAGGCAAATTGAAACAATCTGCCATTGAAAGCCCTATGAGGGTCACTATGAGTCGGACACGACTCGACGGCACCTAACAACACAACAACAACATCTTATCTCAAGTGTATGCTAGGCCATGGGGTGATTGCAGTGAGCAACTCAAGATATTTACTTATGAGTCCCTTCCAGTAGTTCAGGTTTTCAAAGTCATTTTCTTGGGTTGTCCCAACAGTCTCCCACCTGTTCTCTTTTTTGTGAGTCACAGTTCCTCAATTCTACTCCACACATTATAAATAAGAAGATTTTTGTAAAACCCAATACCTTTCATTGTGTCTCTTAGCACAAAAGATGGAATTTAAGTTCCCAGATAATAATTAAAATAAACAATAACAGATAACCTCTGTTGAATTATTATGTGCTAATAACTGTGTTGATACTTATCATCTCAATTATTTGTGAAAACAAAGTTCCATTTCGGGATCTGTATAATTGATTACATTTTATAGAGTAAGATATTTCGGCACACAGAGGCTCTCTCACCTTCCTAACTGAAAGAATGAGAATTTAAACTGAGTTAGAGCAGTATGTTGACTCCATGCTTGTAACCCAATCTTACCTATTAGACACTTCATGGAGTGTCTACTAAAGTTTTCTGCTTCAGCCTCTCCTTTCTCCTTCTGAAGATCCTATACTCTTAGCAGATCTCCCCTGCATACAGTGCCCTGGCTTGTTTCAGCAGTTCTGATTCTCTGTTCTTGCCCATTTGACTATTTTTTGCTCCAGGGCCCCCATGTGTTCTTTTTCTCAAATTCTTCCTGGTGCTGTAATCACCTTCTTCAGTACGTATTTTCATGCAGTGTCCTTGCTCAAAATATCTTTGATTGCCTTTTTGCCAATACATTAGAAGTCAAAATTTGACTTCTAGATGTATTAGGCCTTTATAACGTGACACAAGCCTACCTATTTATACACATGTTTAAATACTCCTGGCCATTCATTATACCTTTCTATCAAATTCCAGTTACTCCTGATTCCTTTTTATTTCCCATATCTTTTATCTTCCATTGCCACTTTCTTCAATTCCCATTCTCCATTCTCTAGGCATCTGTATTTTCCTTCTCCTTATGAACCACTCAAATATTGCCTTATTCAAAGAGTCGTAGGACCAGAGCTCTCCCTTGTTTTACTCAGGATGGATTAGAAGACTCACCTCTGGTTTTTTATTGGACTTTCTGTTACTATCTATCATGACAGTTTTATAATTGTTTCTTTCTGTTGTGGGAGAATAGTACCGGGTCTGTACTTCATACGAATCCCAACCCCACTGCCTGCCACACAAACATATCCATCTTTAGTGTCTAGGACAAGACAGATATCCAGTTCAAGTCCATTTTAATGAGGTGCTATAAGAGTCCAATTTCAGTATCTAATGGGCAAAAATGAGCATATATATTTACACTGTTCTCAATGGTTTCACATACATTTCCATGCCATATTTTATGTAACCTTCTTTAGGAATATTATCACCATTTATTTCATTTGCACCCAAAGTCCCGAAATATGAATTTATCCAACCAAGGTAATACAAAGTTAAGAAAAGAAACCCATGTCTTCCTAAATAGTAAACTGCCCTAGAAAGGCTCCCTTTAGGAATGCTACTTTTGACAGGAACACAGAGAATCAATTGAGAGGACATATTTTGTTTGTTTGTTTGTTTACTATCAGACTTTTCAGGTCATGTTCTATAAATTTGAAGATGAAAGATTACTATTGTCAAAATTGGGTCTCTCTATGTGTTTCTCTTTATTTATTATTTTCCCTTCTGTTTTAACTCTACAGCACAAACTCCCTAGTATCAAGGGGACACAAGATATATTATGTCAGCAGGAGGTCCTAGAGAGAAAATCCATGATGTGCAGAATCATCCTGAAATGCTTTCTTCCTTCTGAATTCTCAACTGCAAAGTCTCAAGACTTTCATAGTCTCCAGAAACCAAAAGCATGACCAAAGAAGCCCAATAAGGTTTTTAGGGCAGAGAAACTTGGGCTAAGATCAGCCTCCTAAACCAGTTGTTGTTAAGTGCCCTCGAGTCCGTATCCGACTCATAATGACCCTCATAGGGTTTTCAATGGCTGATTGTTTTCGGGATTGCCTTAGGGAGGGGATTGCCAGGCCCTTCTCCCATTTTGGTGGTGCTGGGAATTGAACTCAGGACGTCAGAGACTGCAGTGCAGCACTCTACCAACTGAGTTAAATCCCAGCCCCCTAAACCAGTTAGGAGAGTGCTTTTAAAAGGTCTGATACATGCAGTGTTGTATGAGTAGGATTTCTATCCCTATAACAATTACCTGCAATAATCAATGGTTAAAGGGAGAAGGCTGATTTGGGCTCAAGTTTGGGAGGTTCTAGTCCATGTCAAGTGGTCCTGTTGCTTTTGGGCCTGGGGGAGGGCAGTCCATCTTGGAGCAGAATGCAAAGGGAAGCAAAGGTGATTGCCTAGAGGCCAGGAGGTAAAAGAGTAAGGCCCCTTCTCCTAAATTTTACACCACCTCCCAATACCCCCAAGCTAGGGTTAACCCTTTAATACATGGTTCTTTAGGAGGCATTTAAGGTCCAAATTATAGGAAGTGTATTCATATAGATTTATTTAATAACAGTTATATTCCAAGCACAGGGCCAGGGGCCACAGATTTAGTATTCACTTGTCACTGAGCATGAAGCCAAGTAAGTAACAAAATTCTATGTGAATTAAATCGTTCAAGTATGTAATTATAAAATTTAGTAGGAATACAACCCAACATTGGTCTTCTTGAGCATTTTTTCCCAGAAAAATAATATTTATTAATAGCTAAATATTCATGAAGATATCATGAAGATTAAGATGTGCCTGACTAGTGCATAGTATTTTCAGTCACATCATATGGCGGTGAAAGCTGGACATTGAACAAAGGAGACAGGAGAAGAAATGATGCTTTTGAATTATGGTGCTGGAGATGAATATTGAATATACCATGGACTGCCAAAAGAACCAACAGATCTGTCCTAGAAGAAGTACAACCAGAGTGCTCCTTGGAAGCAAGGATAGCTGGACTGCATCTTATGTATTTTGGCCGTATTGTCAGGAGGGACCAATCCCTGGAGAATGACATCATGTTTGGGAGAGTGACAGGTCAATGAATAAAAGGAAAACCCTCTACTAAATGGATTAACACAGTTTCTGCAACAATGGGTTTAAACATAAATAAGATCATGTGCCTGGCACTGAAATGAGGAGTGTTTCCTTTCACTGTACATTGGGTCTCTATGAGCTGGACCCGACTCAACGGCACCAAACAAGAACAACAACAAATGTTCATGCAATCTTTATTTGTACTCTCCAGAAAACAATCAAAAAGCCCTCACATTCTGTTTAATGGTGAGGAATAGATAAACCGCAGTATTCTGAGTGAATAAAGTTAATTCCAAAAATTTCTATTTATATAACTTGAGGTATGATTCAATTTATTTAACATATTGAAATGAGAAAATAATTAAAACAAAAACAATATTGTTGTTGTTGTTGTTGTTGTTGTTGTTGTTAGGTGCTGTCAAGTTGGTATCCAACTCATAGTGACCCTCATAGGGTTTTCAATGGCTGGCTGTTTATTAGTGGTTGTTTATTGCTGTTAGGTGTCATCGAGTTGGTATCCAACTCAGCCACCCTACATGCAACAGATAAAACACTATTGTAAGTGCTTCACTGCTATTTATAGAGTTTTCAATGGCGGATTGCTTTTTGGGAGTGGGTTACCAGATCCTTCTCCCATGCCTACAGTACCTGGTGTGCCCAGGCAGTCTCCCACCCAAGTACTAACCAGGACTGACCCTGCTTAAGTTCAGAGATTTGACAGGATCAGATGCCACAGTGGCATGGCTGCATGCAGTGGCTGTTAGTAGTTAGGGATAATGAGGGTTGAAGGTAGACATGAATATAGGGAGGTGGGTGTGATTATAAAGGTGCCAACACATAGTAATAAAGAAATCTGCATCTTGATTTTGGTAAACGACTCATGAACCAACATATATGATAAAATTGCATGTAACAACACACACTTGCACATACAAATGTATATAAGTAAAATTGGGCAGATAATAAGACCAGTGGAGTTCATCTATGTCAATATCCTGGCTGTGATCTTGTACCATTGTTATGCCAGAGGTAATCATTGGAGGAAACTGAATAAAGGATTCATGGGATCTCATTACATTATTTCTTATAACTGCATGATAATTTATAATTATCAGAAGTTTTACAAGTTTATTAAAATGCAATATAATCTATAAAGAAGAAAAGTCTATGCCAGAGGTACTTAGTCTAGCCTGCGTGACAAATAGAAAAATCTCTCTTACACAAGCAATGTTTGCTATGAGGTCAGAAGGAAGAGTACTTTTTATGCAGGCCAACAGTGAAGAGGTATTGGCAGAGGACACATAATGGTTGTAACAATTAAAAGCAATTTAACAAAGCAATAATATAGAATCATACATGTTAAACTAAAAAAAGTGAGATTCCCTATCATTCAGCATACTGTAGGCCATCTAAAGGGCTGATTCTTTACTCTGTGTATTTCTTAAATGTGGTACAAAGAAGGGGCTAGGGATGTAACTCACTTGTAGAGCAACTACCTAGCTTGCACAAGGCCCTGAGTTTAACACATAGCACTGCCATAAAGAAGCAGAAGGAGGAGGAAGAGGAGAAAGAGGGTGAGGAAGAGGAGGTGGGGGAGGAGGAGGAGGAGGAGGAGGAAGAAGAGAATGGAAAAGGAGAAGGAAGGAAGGAAGGAAGGAAGGAAGGAAGGAAGGAAGGAAGAAAGGAAGGAAGGAAGGAAAGAAGAAAGGATGGCAGGTCAAAGGCTATTCTAGTGGCTTTGGGAAATAGAACTACCTCCCCTAGAAATATGAAGGGAATAATTTTTACTACATCTTTAAAAACAAAACTTTCTGAACTCCTTTTTTCATGTTAGACTATGTTATCAAATAGTGAATTTCTCATATCTGTAGATATTCAATAAGAATAATTGACCATTGTAACATAAAACATATATACTGAGTGGGAACAAGAGTGAAATAAATGATATCTAAGTTTCATTCCCATATGAGATTACATCAGCCACTGAAAACCCTATGAGGGTCGCTATAAGTCAGACTTGACTCCAGGGCACCTAACAACAACAACCACCATTGTAGTGTTCATTTCCTACAGGGGTTACGTTTTTAAAAAAGGCAGGCAGAATTTAGAAAAAGATACCTGGAAATTGATCATAGCATCATGGGCTGTTTTAAGGGCTTGTTCTAATTAGTAATTGTAACATTCAGGTGGCAAAACTCTGAAGCCTGATGAGTGATAGCAGGCATGACATCACAGAGGATTTCAAACATGGTTTCCTGTTCCTTGGTTCCCAGGGTCATTTCTTCCTCTGGGTGGATGAGATCTCTCATAATGGTCTGCATTGCAGGCTACTCATTCTGGGTTGGGTTATAAACACAAGCCCTTCTATTAATTTCAAATGATGCATTTCTGTCTCTGGCTATGAATAAAACAGATCAATGCCACCCGCATGTTTTATTGGGCCTCCTGTGAAATGAATCTGTAGGGAGACAGCCAGCAGGATGGAGCTGACATGCAGATGAGATTTGTAAGTGAGGACATATTGATTATTTCCATCTCAGCTCAGGCAGTAATTCCACCCAACGCTGTTTGCCTGTTTGAACTCATTATTTATGCCATAAAAACACTATCTCAATGATAATAACAGGCTTCATTTACAAGCTAGAACATAAAGCATGAGCGCTTAAGATTTCAGGAGGTAAGAGAAGAGGGAGAGAGAAATTTAACAAGTCCTAGAGAGACACAAAACTGCCAAGGCTGATCTTGCAGTTTTTATTCCTTCAAAAAGCAAGCATGAGAGCAGGTAGATCACTAAGCTCTTTATGAATAACTCCAAACCTGAACAGGGGTTGGACTGATGAAACACTCAGAACTTTTGCCACAGTGAACACTTCTTCCCTAACCTCTGAATTTTACTGTGTCATGCCACTGCCTCAGTTCAACATGTGGAGATCCTTGTAGGGGGTGGTCTAGTGCACTTGGAATTGACAACCCACCATCACCTACCCAAATGTCCACTCAAATGGAGTCACATGAAGAACCTACAATTTTTCTACATATTTTATACCTAACATGGCCAATACACAAGGTTTTGGCATCAGTGCTTTTAAATTCCCTTTTAAAGCAAACCCCATACAGGTAATTCTATTCAGGTCTATAATTAATGTATACAGCAGTTCGGTGTGCTAATTTTAGAAGCTAGAAGATTTTCCCAGTTGAATAAGACATGGTCCCTGCCATTAGAGAATTTTCACCTTAGGCAGGAGAAAATACTCAACCCAAGAGGGTCTAAGCACATGTGGAGGGAGAGTCCTGAGAAGACAGAAATAATGACAGCAGAGAAACAAGGAAAATAATTTCTGAAATAAATAAGGCCTTAGATGGATCTTGAAATTGGTAGCATTCTTCTGGCCTATAATTTTACATTATAAATGCTTAACTCACTTTAGTACTGGAGATATATGTATATTAATGAGATATGAGAAAACATAGCTATGTAAGAAAATAGAAGAAAATCGAAACTAGGTCATTATTTCAGACAGAGATAAGTGCTTTTGCTATTTTACTGTGTTTTTAATCCTTTGCTACTTAGATTTTATTCATAAAAATAGATATATATTTAACATACTATTTTGTACCCAGTGTTTTCCATTTAAATATGTCATGAGCATTTAGTTGTTATTGAATATTTTTCTCTATGACTAAAAGGTTTCTTTTGTAGCAATATCTCATGCCTTATTTAACCAATTTTCTAATATTACACACTTAGCACGAACAATGTCATTTTTACTATAAATTATATTCTAATGGATATACTAGAAACTAAATATTTACTCACATCCATGGTGATTAGTTTAGAATATGAAACTATCAAGTTAAAACAGATATTTTAAAGTTGTTGAAAGATACAACTATGTCACCTTTGAGAAATGGTCTATCAATTTTCTTGTCCAACAGTGAGATAGGCGTTTGACTTCCTAGACAGTTTATGAACAAGCAGAGTTGATGAGGGTTGTTTTATTCACTGACCAAATACCCTTAGCTGGGTTAATGTAAATATTTGGAGGTATTCAGTCTTCTCCTTAAGGTATTAGTTGTAGACAAAACTGGAAAGGAAATCTGGAGCTAATGCATGAAAAATGAACTTGCTTGTTTTATACTGTAACAACAATCAGGTAACAGCAAGTGTTTTAGATGGGTTTTGTTGTTGTTATAGTTATTACTAAAATATTGTATGCACATAATAAAAAGAAATCTGAATATGACACAGTATATAATGAATAGCAGTATTCACCTCTACAGTTGAACCTGTTGTCTTTCATAAATCTAACCAATTAATAGGAAATTGTTCATTTTTCCAAAAGGATTTTAATTTCTCAAGTATGCTTCATAAACTTAAAAGTCTTATAACAAAATGGGATGGCTTATTGCACTCACTCTTCCTTGTGTATGCAATAATATTCCTTTCTCCTTTTTTTTTTTTTTTTGAAGTATTTGAGGGTTGAATCCAAGCCCTCACACATATTTTACAAGTACTCTACCACTGGGTTACACTATCACCCTTTTTTATTATTATTTTATTTTGAGACAAGGTCTTGTTAAGTTATGCAGGCTGCCTCTGGCCTCGAACTTGCTATCTTCCTGTCTCTGTCTCCCAAGTCACTGGGATTACAGGCATATGCCACCTCACTCAGCCTATATGCAATAATATTTCTTAGTGATCTTTCTTTGGAGCATATGTTTATTGCAATTTGTTTTAAAAGGGGAGGGGATAACATTTACCAAAGTCCTGATGTCTCCTAACTTCCCTAGGAAGATAAATAAGATAACACTATTTGTCTTCCTCTACTTTCTTGTCCAGGCCACATCTTCTTGAATCGAGTGATTTCTAAGATTATCTACTTGGAAAGAAGGGACTGGGCATGCTCCACTCAGCTTCCTTGGCTGCTGGAGAGAGTGTTGCTAAAGTATCATACACTGTGCAATGTCCTGCACTAGCAAACACTTCCTTGTAAAGGTCCAAGCCTGCAGTAGGTATTCTATCACAGCCATCAGCTGTGTTATCTTGTTATCTAACAAAGTCTTTATGGACTTTTCAAGAGTAGATGTTGCTCACTTTATCTTTTGCCTTAATTAATTATGAATTTAGGAAAGGTATACTAAATTTGCTGGACATTTTCTCAAACAACCCAGTCCATTTTAATGTATGAAATTCAATTAGCCAATCTTTATGAGCATTGATGTTGTTTATAATTGTTCTTTTATTTTTAATCATACACAAAACTGAAGTATTTTCACAAACAAATGTGAGTGCCTGTGTAGTGTATGTCTAAGCAATGGAATTACTCTTTAAAAGAGTGTGTGTTTCTTACGTTTTGAAAGAATAAACAGTTACTTAAGACCTGATTTTCTCAACTATTCCCAATAGTTAGTATTTTCAAATACTGATCTCTTCTGATAACTGACAAATAGCATTTCATTGGGACTTTAATTTGCATTTCCTTAGTTAAATGTGTGATTTTACTCTTTTTCATGTTTTAATCTTTTTCATTGGCAATTGGTATGATTATTTTTGCAGGCTACCTGTTAAACTTCCTTGCCTATATTTCTGTGAGGACATTTGTCTTTCTCTTGTTGATTTTCAAGAGCTCTTTACATATTAATAAGGTAACCAGCTTTCCTCTCCATTATATATTGCAACTAATTTCTCCATTTATCGCTTATCTTTTGATCATGTGCAGAAATTTTATCTTTCTATTAAATGTCCCATTGTAAATTTCCAAATATGTTCATGAATTATATATACTGATTTATTTCTATCACTTAAATTGGGAAAAAAGTACTAGAAACACAGGTCTGAATCAGAAGATTGTAATGACTTTGACAAGTGGTCAAGATAACAGTCATGGTACAGAAATGAGAAGAGAATGAGTATGGGATTCTTCAGAAAACAGGCACTGTTAAGTAAGAACAGAAAGTGAGTAGAGATTATGAAAGATAAAATTCCAAAGTTACTGAGTGGATGGAACTGGAAATTGATATATGCATCTTCTTTAAGGAAATATGTCTGCTTTCCAGTCTTCCATCAACCATATATAGTGTTGTTGTTGTTGTTGTTGTTGTTGTTGTTGTTGTTGTTGTTAGGTGCTGTTGAGTCCTGTTAACTCATAGCAACCTTCATAGGGTTTTCAGTGGCTGATTGTTTTGGGATTGCCTTGGGAGTGGATTGCCATGTCCTTCTCCCATGTTTGTGGTGTTGGGAATGGAACTCAGGACCTCAGAGACTGCAGAGCAGCGCTCTACCAACTGAGCTAAATCCCAGCCCCCATATATAATGGACACTTGGAAATAATTCTAATATAGTTGACTATGTTCTTTCCTTTGGGAGGTGGCTATCATATCTCTTCATCTCTTTAGAGAATGAGAAATTTAATAAAAAAATGTTGGCATATTAAAAAATTTTCCTAGGTCGATCTCAATGTAAATAGCACAACTTCATGAGTATATTGGAAAAATAGGGCAATATAACCCAAATAAGCATCAGAGCTTCACTACATACTAGCCATAAGGCTCCATAAACTGTGTGGATTGATGAAAGTGTTGCTGGAAATGATATAAAGGATGCATAATGGAAAAAGCCAATGCTGTATTACTCTGTACGCCATCATCATTTACTAATAAAGGGTGAAAAAAAGAAAAATCTCCTAGGATAATGCCAATTTCAAAACTATGCTTTTATTTATTGATGGATAAGTTAATAGTATGCCTATTTCATGACTTTTTAATAGGATTCTTTCTGATAGTTACTTCTCAGAAATAATAATACATTTGTTTATGAATATTAACATTTTTCTCTCCCTTAAACTAAAACTCCATGAAAACATGAGGTGTGCCCGACTTTTTTCACTGTCTTGTGTACATAACTCAAGGATTGCACATACTGCATGTCCAATAAGTCCTTCTAAATGAATGACTAGCAACTCCCATTCATATAATATTACTTCAAGTTTGAATAAGGTTTTACTGCTTACATATCCCCATACAGTATTTTGTTTGGATGTTGAATGTCACAATAACTCTATGGGCAAGGTTTTATTTCTATTTTACTGAGGAGACTATTTAGGCTCAGATATATGACATGACATTTCCAAGAGGATAGAAGGGAAGGAAATAATTACTGCACCTGGCAGTTTCCCTCAATGTCTTTTTCACAATGTCATTTTTTAAGTTTAGAATCATATCAACAGCAATATGAAAAGGTTAAAAACTTTCTAAGTGCTGCCAGGCTTGATAGTTCATAAGAATATATGTTTGCTGTGTACAAATAATGAAACTATAGTATATTTTCATCTGGTGTTTTATCCAATTACTGCGGTGACATTGATGCCCAAAGCCACTCTAAGAGAGATGCTGGATATTTTTGCTGCATTCAGTTTGAAAAGAATGAAGTCTTATGTTTGAGAAATAAAAATTCAGTTTAGATAGCAAGATGATTAAGGAAAATTATAAGCTACTAATGACTAAATATAACTGTAAGTCACAGATCACCTGGCTGTATCAAAAGAATAGAGTTTCTTACGACTCCACTGCAAATCAGATGAGAACCTACTTCTGATTTCAGCAGAGCATAACCATGGGGAAACATAAAATTAAGTTATATCCATAAAATACATATATGATTTGCCAGGCCCTATCCTGAGAGCCAATGTTTCCACAATGGAGAAGAGATACAAAATATCTGCCCTCAGAAAGCATGTATTCTTGTAATTGGGTGACAGACCATAGGCAATAGATACCTTAACAAATGAGATCATAGAAGCTTCTGATCACTGCTGTAAAGGAAATATATTGGGTGAATATATAGAGAACAGGTTGTAAAGGAAGATGTAAAATAGAATGGTCAGGGAGCTTCTTCTGAGGAGGTGACAGTCAAACTAAAATTGAAGAGTGAGGTAAGATCTCTTAGAAAAGTACCCAAAGAAGAGAGAGAGGGAAGAAAAATCAATGTTCAGCCAGGCGTGGTGGTGCATGCCTGTAATCCCAGTGGCTTAGGAGGTGGAGGCAGGAAGATCGCAAGTTCGAGACCAGAGGGAGTCTGCGTAATTTAGTGAGACCCTGTCTCAAAAAAGTAAAAAAAAAAAAAAAAAAAAAAAAAAAAAAAAAAAAAAAAAAAAAAAAAAAAAAAAAAAAAAAAAAAAAAAAAAAAAAAAAAAAAAAAAAAAAAAGGGCTGAGGGTGCAGCTCAGTGGTCCAGCACTTGCAAAGCATGCAAGCAGGAAGCCCTAGGTTCAGCCCCCACTACCACAAAAGAAAAGAAAAAATAATCAGTGTGCACAGGCAGCAAGTCCTATTTTCATAAAACAGAAGAGAGGTTTTGAAAACAGAGAACAGGATGGAATGAGGCATGATTCAGTGAATCATGAAAACAGGATAAGATTATGTAGAGACAGAAGAACATAATAAAGAAATTAGGTTGTTCTTCACCAAATGAGAAAAACTTGAAGCTTTTAAAATGGGGAGATATTGCAGTCTCATGCATTTTCTTCCAATCTATATTTGAGATAAACAAATAGCAACGATGTTCAAAAATATGGACATTAACAAAGTTTGAAAAAATTCTTGCTTTAGAGGAAGCGCTTAAGTCCAAGAGGAATGGGCAAGTTTAGAAGGAGATCAAACAGAATGAGAGGGGAGGGCAGGCAGCCTCACGGAGAGAGATTTACTGAAGAGGAAATGTTGCTGATGACAATCTCCTGGAAGCACCCGCACTTTGAAGAACCTCTTCTAGCTTCTTGTCTCTAAAATTGATCACAGCACATCCTGGCCACTCATCTGTGAGAAGTCTGAAAATTACCAGGGGAGAATTGAAGAGTCCTGTTGCAGGATCTTCTTTACTAAAATGCATGAATGGATAGATGAATGAACAACTGAACATACCCACATGCAAACAAACTGCTCTCAGGGTTTCAGCTGATGATAAGCTATAAATTAAGGCAGTGATTTCCAATCTTAGCTGTTCATCAGAAACATTCAGGAAACTTTGTGACTATTAAATCTTCCAGGTCTCACTTGTTCAGATTTTGACCTACTGATCAGCAGGGCTTTGTGCCCAGGAATCTGTATTTTTAAAGGTCTCCATTAAATGTTGATGTTCAGCCAGGTTTTAGAACCATTGAATTAAATAAGCTTGCCAAGTCCCTTTCAGCCCAATGAGTCTGTAAATTATCAAACTGCAGTAGAACCAACATGGGACTGTTACTAGATGGTGCAACTATGGATTGCCAAACTGTTTCATTTTAAATTTCATTAGAGAAGAAAGCCAAATGATATTAGCAAATAAAAAAAAAAGTAATTGGTGCCAAATCTTCCCAGCTGCTATGCATTGAAGGCACAAATTATTACATATTTTCTAATTGTCTGAGAGAGTAAATGCATCTTCTAGTAAGCCTTGACTTATGGTCAAGGGGAGTGTGTAGGCCCAGGGAGATATGTAGGATGGTCAAACATTGCTTTCATTCTATTCACTATATTGTCACTTTTGACAAAATTTTTGCTCATCTGTTACTGTGTTTTCTGGTTACATGTTGCACTAAGCGATGAAGAAGTTGATGGCAAAGTCATACCATGAGTTCAAAGTCACACCATGAGTCATTGACAAAATGGTTTCAAAATATGGACTGCATATTTTTAATTATATAATTAGTCTTCCAAGACATAGCAATAGCACAAGCCAACAAAAGCTTATTATCAAACTTTATAGATGGAAATTATATTGCTTTTCTGTATCAGAGTAAGCCCTGCTAGGAATAATGATAGCATCTGGAGTGAGAAGATTACTGGAAATGTCTTTTCTCACAAATATTTCACTTTTTCTACCCCAATGTTATGATATTTGAAATGCCATCATTAGTGACTATTTTTGGAGAGTAAAACTATACTCAGAAAGGCCACAAATATTTTAAAGAATTTCTGGGCAAGCAATACTTAAATGCTTTGTACATCTATTCACTATTTAACATTCTTTTGATAGAGCTTGCCTGAATTTACTTATTCAATAAACGTCAAAAAAGCACCTACAGTGCCTGCCGCTGTAGTAGGTATAAAAGATCAATGATAACTAAGATGCACACCTTACTTCTCAGGACCTCTCAGGGTAGTGGCTAGGTACCAGGCTCACATGAATATTCTAGACTAGGTGACCTAAGATTATTCCAACTCTGTGCTTTTGGTCAGAAAAAGAAATTGTGGGGAATAATCTTATAACAGATCATTCCCAAATGGTCATGAAATATTTCACATCTCACATGTTCCCTACCTGCTCTCTTTTAGAATGCTTTCTCTTGGAACCCAGCTGCCATGCTTTGAATAGCCCAAAGCACACAGTGTGGCCCACATTTATTGCCCTCTGGACCACTCTTCTATCTGAGCCAAGATTTGAAGACATTTCTGCCAGGTTCCCAACATGCATGAGAAGAAGCCTATAGGTGATTCTCGCCCCTACCATTCAAAACTTATCAGATGAGAGCCCAGAGTCACAGGGCGGAGGTCAGCCACTCTTACTCCACTCTGGCTAATTAAAAAATAATAGCAATACCAATAATAGCTAAGTTGTATTGGGCTCTTACTACTTAACAGAGATTGTGCTATGAGAGTTATGTAACTAACTCATTTTTTGTTTATTAAAATGATTATGAAATGGTTGTTACTCTACATATACCCATTTTATATATGAGGAAGCAGAAGCTTATGGAGGGTATCACTTACTCAAGGTGATGTAGCTAAACAATAGAGCTGAGAATGAAATGCAGTTACAGTTGTACAGTTGTACTTTATTTCATCCAAGAATCAACTTAATGTATCCATTTGTGTGAGTGTACTCATGATTTCTTTACCTATAGTACTCATGAACAGTATGGAATGGTTGGAATGTTTCATTATATTATTGAGGGTAGTTCACTATGCAGCAATAGCCATTTAGAATCAACTTCCCCTAACCCTACTCTTAGTTCTAACAAAAGTTTATATCACTCACTTAACAACCAGTTTGTCATTATCACATATGCACAACAAAAGAAACAGTGACACAGAGCATCTACAACTTGCTAGAGTAGACTATGTGCTTACTTTCAGAACTGTTAGAAATTTACATTCTGTACTTCATTTTATAGAAGACTGCGTTTAATTTAAGCAAGGAGAAATGCTCAAAGATATTACCTACATGTTATTTTTTTCCCTGAATTAAGCTCTTAACATTCACTGTCCTTCTTAGACTATCTTACACTAGTCTTTCATGTAATCAACCCGGATTTCATTTTCTTCAGAAAGTTCTATGAGTCCTGAACTTGGTCCAACCTAAAAGAGGTGCAACCAGAGTGGTCCTTGGAAGTAAGGATGATTAGACTGCATCTTATGTATTTTGGACATATTGTCAGGAGGGATCAATCCCTGGAGAAGGACATCATGTTTGGGAGAGTGGCAGGTCAACAAAAAAAAAAAAAAAAAAGGAAGAACCTCAACTAGATGGATTGACACAGTGACTGCAACAATGGCCTTAAATATAAAAAAGATTGTGTGCACAGCACAGTGTCAAGTAGCATTTCATTCTATTGTACATAGGGTCACTATGAGCATAACCTGACTCGTCGGTACCTAAAAACAACAAAGCTTTAATTCAGGGGAACTCTTTGGTTGACTAAGGTACATACACCAAATCATAGCAAGTATTATGGGATCATAAATATTTTACTTGTCCATTTTGTCAGCTAAATTATAAGATCCTTATGATAGAGATACAGCTTTGCTCACTAGTTCATGACTATAACTTATCACAGTGCCTACCAAATGAAGATGGGTAATGGGTGTCGGAACCAGCAGCTATGTCCCCAGGATCTTGCCTCAAACATCTTACATAACCACTTAGTCCTACTTTTGAGTAATAACCACCTCTGATATATTTTATTACCATTATCTTCTCTTTCATCTCCATAGTACATTCTGACATAAAGCCTGACATAATGAGTAACTGACTAATATTTAAAGAGAAAGGAGAGACAAGGTAGAAGAGATGGGGAAGGAGTAATAAGTGATCAGGTAGAGAAATGCAGACCAATTACATTTATGGGACTAGTAGTTATACTGTCTCAGCTTAAATCTTGGCTTCATTAACTTTTACTTTCTGATCTCGGTCAATTTACCTCTGAAGTCTCATTTTTCTTATTTTAGAAAAAGGAGTTAAGAAGGATTATTGGAAAAACAAATGAAAATATGCAAATTAAGTGCTTGACAGTAGGCATGGTTTACAGTAAGCAGTTATTGTTGTTGATAGCACAGAAGTAATGGTAATAATAGCATTGTTGTTGTTGTTAGGTGCCATTGAGTTGGTATCCAATACATAGTGACCCTATGTACAATAGGTGAAACAGTATTGTTAGTGTTTCTCTGCTATGCAGAGTTTTCAATGGCTGATTGATTTTTGGGAGTGGGTTGCTGAGTCTTTCTGTCAAGCCTACAGCACCTGGTATTCCTAGGCGGTCTTCCATCTAAGTACAAACAAGTACCAGCCCTGCTTAGCTTCTGAGATCTGATGGGATCTGACACCACAGTGGTACAGCAGCTGGCAATGATAGCATTGTTGTTGTTATTAGGTGCCGTGGAGTCGGGTCTAACTCATAGCAACTCTACATACAACAGAATGAAACACTCCCTGACTCTGTGCCAGGCACACAATCTTATTTATGTTTAAGCCCCTTGTTGTGGACACTGTGTCAATCCATCTAGTGGGGGGTTTTCCTTTTTTCATTGACTTGCCACTTTCTCAAACATGATGTCCTTCTCCAGGGATTGGCCCTTCCTTACAACATGTCCAAAATATGTATGACACAGTCTAGCCATCCTTGCTTCTAAGGAGTACTCAGGTTGTAATTCTTCTAGGACATATCTGTTGGTTCTTTTGGCAGTCCATGTTATACTCATTATTCATCTCCAGCACCATAATTCAAAAGCATCAGTTCTTCTCCTATCTCCCTTATTCAATGTTCAGCTGTCACAACCATATGACGAGACTGAAAATACCTTAATTCAAAGCACTATTCATTATCTTCTTCTTGGATCAGCTCTTGTAATTTTGAATCTAAGTGGCCCTGACATGATTTTTCTCACTGTATTTGGGCCAATTACATGTCTACCATGTTTTATAATAATAATTTAATTCAAATAATACAGTAATCTTATCTTAATACTCCAAAAGAAAGAGAGGGGGGTTCCCCATGTATGAAGCACCAATTATATGCCAAGTATTTTCCATGACTTAAACTAGAGGACTTTAAGTTATAATATAAGTTCTCAACTCTTTGAAAATAAAACCTGAGATTCAATAAGAAAATCTTTGGTGTGATATTCTGAATGTTGAACTGTTAAATATGTAAAGATATATTTCAAAGGAGTCAAGGAGAATAAGATAGACATGATTGTGTAGAGGCAGAAATATGGGTGATCATATTCTTGTCCTTCATAAAGGTTCATGGCCAACTCCTCTATAGCAAAAGACAGGTTAATAAGAGAAAAACATAACAAATTTATTTGTTACAGTCTTTTATGACATGGTAGCCTTCAGATTGAAGACCCAAAGATTCTAGGTGAACTACCCATTTTTAGGTTCAATGAAGCATGAACTTGCTATTTAGAAATATCATTGGGAAAATAAGGTATGGTAAAATATTTATAGATATTATATGGAACACACAGCAAGGGCTGTCTGCTTAGATTTTTTTTAAATTTTGTCTCTAAGTTATAACATTTTTTCCTTCACAGGTATGGGGCCGAAGCCTTTCTGGAATGAAGATTGTATGACCTAAAATCAAATAAGATAGGTCAGAAAATTCCTGTATGGACAGTTCTTACATAAAAAGAAGGGGAGATGTTAGAGTTACATTTTTAGGTTTTATGACTTTGGGGCAAAGGTGTTCTGGTTTCTCTGACTCACCTTGGGGAAGAAGAGTTTTAGTTTCCACAGTTTGCCTTGCGGGAGAATGAGGAATAGAGAGGTCAGAGAAAAATTTTTCTTATCCAGCCTTCACTTCCCAAAGCAATCCTGAAACAGTCAGCCATGAGTGTCACTATGAGTCAGACACGACTCGACTCCACAGCACCTAACAACAACAAAAGCCTTCACTTTGGATTATTGTTTTCTGTGCCTCAGCACTATTTCTCTGCCTCATGGCAAACCCCAGAGCATGGGATAATCCAAAATTCAGGGGAAAGTGGGAGGTAAGAATAGAAACTTACATGCATTTAGGTTTCAAGGAGACCTTTTCCCTTTCCAGGAGTTGATGTTGTAGTGAAATATGGAGAACATCTGAAAACAGCTTTGATACACTCATTAGTTAGAAGCAAAGTCACTGGAGATGGAGAGGTGCTATTATGCTGCTCCTCCCTGGGGCATAGGCTGGGATGATTCCCCACTGGGGTGTTTCCAGTTCTGTGTGAGTTTATGATTCCAGTGTAATCATCCTCAGCCAAAGAGAGTGAAACATAAAGAACAAACAAAGGAAAATTGTTGGGATTACACATAAACTCTCTTTGGACATATGCAGGCTCACACAGCTAATGAGCTTCCCATTCAGCCTCTCGGGTGGCAGTCTATTGTAATAGCCCTCAATATTCTGAGAAAAGTGCTGCGGAAGTTGGGGAGGGGTGGCTATTATGGCTGAATGCTGAGGAGGGCAGTTTGATTAGGGAGGAAGGTCTTCCTCCTGCTGGCTGCCTTTCACTGATAGGAAAATGCAAAGCCCAGGGAAGGCGCACCAGATGCTTGGCAAGACCCATTTTGGCTTCTGTAAAATCACACAGGGGATAGAGAAAGGAGGGAGGAGGGGATTGGGAGCACACACACCATGTACTTTAGGAGAACTGAGGCCTCCCTTGAGGCTTAAATAGGATATTTTCAGAATAATTCAACTGCATTCAAGGAAGGGTAGTAAACACACAAAACTCATTACACACAGCAAATAGAAATAGCACCAAGAAAAGAGATGAATCTGTTGATTACTAATTCCACTGTTTGCAAAGAGAAGGGAGAGAGATTTTAGATATATTAAATATTATTTTTTTGTCTGTAGGTAGCAAAACAGACTAAGACAGTTCAAGATTTTTCATAGTTTTAAAAATATCATAAGCCATTTATGTGTGAAAACTTGTCTGGCAGCCCAAAATGAAAAACACATTTAAAAAGGTTTACAATGTTTGTGGAAAACACAGAGGTTCAGAGTCTGGTCTTTTTACATCCTGGTCCCACAGTAAACCTGGGACACACGGGATGTCCAAGGGAAAAAAAAAAAAAAAACAAACCTCAAAGCTCACTTTGGATGGATTAGCCATGCATTGTCCAAGAACTATTAGGCAAGCTGCCTGAAACTTCTGAGCCTCAGTTTCTTCATCTCCCAAATGATAATAACAAAGCTCACCAGGAATGTAGGAAACACAATGAGTTAGGCAATTCAGTACCTGGCAGTCAGCAATCTTTCAGCCAATGTTACTTTTCTTTTTACCACAAACATCATCACAGAGTTTGCATTCTCAGAAAATCTTTCTCAGTATTTCAACACACTCAAAGCCATATCTTCTACAATTACTATTGCCTGTTAGTTTGAGACTTTATGATTTGATCACCTACGATTGTTGTGATTAATAAAATAACATTGTTTTTGCTTTTGTTAGGTGCGGTGAGGTGGATCTGACTCATAGCAACTCTCCCAGGGTTTTCAATAGCTGACTGCTTAGGGATTATTTAGGAAGAAGGATGTCACAATCAACTCCTGAAGCAATCCCCAAAATAACATACCTACTACTATCTGAGTATTGAATCCAGAGCCTCATACATGCTAGGCAAGGGCTGCACCTCTGACCCACTCCTCCAGTCACTTTTTAATTTTTTTTTTTTTGACACAGGATCTCATATACTTGCACAGGATGGGCACTATATTGAAACCTATGATCCTCAGCCTCCATGTAGTTGGGATTATGGCTTAGCTACTATTTCATTAATCACGTATTATATATACATATGCCAATAGTCAATAAGGATTGATATATTTTCCAGTGTAAATATACAAATAAAAATGCAATTGAGAGGTCAAGTAAGTATTTCATGACTAGCTCAATTATTTGTATGAGGCAGTCTCGTGGTCCTATTACAATATGTTATGAAAAGTAGATACAAGCTTACTTAAATCTTGATTTTTTATCCAGTGATGGCTAATGCAATGAATGAGATTTTTAATCAGGAACAAATAGGGAGAGAGACCTGAGGACCGTCAATAACATTATTAGGACTGTATGACATGCAGCATCTTCCAACTAGCATTCCTTATATAAACAACAGATTACAAAATGCTGTGAATGATGATCTTTTAAGTTTATCCAAAGCTGATACATAAGCAGGATATTCTTAATTCATGGGAGATAGTTTAATGAATTGCTTAAGAAGGATTCTATGGAAAATTAGGTGTTATTCTCTTCCGGAATACTGGTTGGTAAAGACTGGAGAACAAAATATTCCCCATGTTACTGGATCATAAAAGAGGGTTAAAAAGTCAATAATATCCATTCTAAAAGATCAAAAACTAGGTAAGGAAGACAGCAGGTTCCATCCTTCAGGTTCAGAAAGCAAGTAAAGATACCAGAGACTAATGCTGCAGAATCAGAAAATATGTGAAGCACACAGAAATTCGCATCCTCCAGATGGACACACATACCCTTAGTATGTATGCAAATGGTATTCTTCAAGAACAGTCTTTCTTCTCTTTCATCTTACAGTGTTAATTCACCCTAAATACTTTAACTTAAACCATGTGTTTGCTTTTGCACATTTACAGGGTATACTTGTGGGTTTACTTCTATGTGTGCATACAGGTACATAGAGTACTCATAAATGAGTTTGCAATTTTTATAATGACATCGGGCACAGTCAAAAGATACTGCTGATAAGTTAAGGCTAGTGATATGACCAAGATTTTTGAGTCATAAATTCTCCTCATTAATCATTTCCTCTCAAGGAGTGGAACTAACTTTCTGATTCTAATTTTCTACCTCTTTAGAGGACCCTGTAGATCATCAATGTTGCAATGTGCATACTGACAGCAGGAATGTAAGCCTGTGAATCTTTGAACAGGGACCTAGGAATGTCCTTGTTGTAACCTTGATGATAAAGTAATTTGGGGACTTTGTTTCTGGCCACAATGAACTATTTACTTCTCATGTTAAATAAGAAATCAGCATGGTACTTTTAAAAGAAATCTGTTCTAAGTGGGAAGAAGTTGGAACACTTTCTCTTCCCTATGTTGTTTTTGTTGTTGTTGTTATTGTTAGGTGCCAGTGAGTCAGTGTCTGACTCATAGTGACCCTATGTACAACAGGCACAACAATATTGTCAGTGCTTCTCTGCTATTCATAGGGTTTTTACTGGTAGATTGATTTTTAGGAGTGGGTTTCTCTGTCCTTCTCCTAAACCTACAGCACCTGGTGTTCCCAGGCATTCTTCCATCCAAGCACTAACCATGCCCGACACTGCTTAGCTTCCGAGATTGAAGGGATTGGATGCCACAGTGCTATGGTTGCAGGCTCTCTTTCCTCTAGGTATGTGTGAAGTATCATGCATGTGACATGTAGTGCCTTTTGTATTTAATAGAATTGAGCTTGACTGGCTGTGATCTTAATGGCTATTATAGTAATAATATATATTTGCTATTAAATTATATATTTACTTGCTTACCTGTTTATTGTCTGTCTCCTCCACAAGAATATGTCCTTAATATTCACTGCAACTTTGAGGTCCTTGATAGTTTTTATTCACTACTGTATTTCCAGTCCTTGGGATGGTTCCTTGCATCTAGTTGGTGATCAGTACATATTCATTAGATGAATGAACAATCTTTCTTTGAGCTTTCTGAAATACACTAGGAATTGTGCTAAGTAATTTAATTTAGATTATGGCATTTGATCAAATGTGTGCCCAACTTTAAGATGCACATGCATCTCCTGAAATCTTGTTAAAATGTCAGTTCTATTGAGCAGACTGAGAGGAGGGACAGAGATTTTACATTTCTAACAAGCTTCCTGGTAATGACAATGCCACTGATTCATGCACCACACTGACAATATCAAAGATCAAATCCTCACAATACCACATCCCATTGGCATTATTATCTTTTATTTTGCAGAGACAGAAATGGATTTATGGATGTTCAACAACTTATCCAAGCTCATAGAGCTAATGATTAAGAGTCTGATTTTTTAGAATGAAAATCTAGCCTTACTCATTAAGCAATCTCTTCTCATTCCCCATTCCCTCCAGCCCCTGGAAATGACTAATCTGCTTTCTGTCTCTATGAATTCACCTATTCCGAATATTTCACATAAATGAAATTGAATAAGATATTTCCTTTTGTGTCTGGCTTCTTTCACTTAGGACAGTGCTTCCAGGTACCTATGTGTTGCATCATGTGTCAGCTGTTTATTTCTTCTCATAGAGGAAAAATATTGTATTGTACAGATACATCTCATTTTGTTCCTTTCATTTGTTAAAAGAGTTAAGCTGTTTCTATCTTCTGGCTATTGTGAATAGTCCTTCTATAAACACTCTTTTTGGGTTTTTTTGTTTTGTTTTTTGTTTGTTTGGAACATCTGTTATCAATTCTTTGGCGCATATATATACAGTTGTTGTTGTTGTTAGGTGCCGTTGAGTCGAGTCCTACTCATAGTGACCCTCATAGGGTTTTCAATGGCTGACTGTTTCGGGATTGCCTCGGGAGTGGATTGCCAGGCTCTTCTCCCATTTTTGTGGTGCTGGGAATCGAATTCAGGGATCCACAGAGACTGCAGCACTGGGCTGGGATTTAGCTCAGTTGGTAGAGTGCTGCTCTGCAGTCTCTGAGGATCCCCGAGTTCAATTCCCAGTACCACAAAATCAGATAAGGACGTGGCAATCCACTCCTGAGGCAATCCGAAACAGTCAGCCATTGAAAACCCTATGAGCGTCGCTACGAGTAGGTATCTGACTCTACGGCACCTAACAACAACAACAACACACATACACACACACACACACACACACACACGTGTGTGTGTGTGTGTGTGTGTGTATGAGGAATTATTGGGTCATATTGGAATTTTATATTTAATTTCTTAAGAAAATACTAAACTCTTTCCCACAGTGGCCAAATCATTATAGATTTCCCTCATTATTGCATGAAGGTTTCAATTCTCCCATATTTTCATCAACATTTGTCATTTTCTACTTTTCAATGATAGCGACCTTAATGAGGATGAAGTGGTTTCTCTTTGTGGTTTTTATTTGCACTTCCTTAATGGCCATATCCAAGATCTTAATCAAAACTGTGAACTCTACTTAATGTTAGATCTCTTCTTTCCCCTCAGTTTAGACCTGATTCTATCTGTAAACCTGCATTAGAAATATGTGGCCAGATTGTTGACATCCTGTATATTTCTCTATTCAGCATTTTGCCCCTTATTTCTTAGAAGATAACCACTCACTAACTAATTTCTACAACTCTCTACTTAGCTACTAGGTACCAATTTCCAGCTTGAGATTGGGCTTCTCTGTTCCTTTAATTACCCCATCAGACAGGATACAAGACATTCATCTCAGCTTTCTCCATTTGTCCCATAAAAAATGTTTGCTGCATCCTTTCCCTGATAATCTCAATAGTGTGTGCTGAGCTCACAGTAGTTCTCCTAGTTCTGCTGCCAAAGACATTGGGAAGCCCAGGCTGTCCTACTTACATTGGGCAGGAGTCTTAGTTCAGGTCACAGTGTCTATCAGCCACAGGGACACACAAATCAAGCACTCTGGGTGAACCCAAAGAATTCTACTCTCTTTAGTGATTGGGTGAAGGAGATTTCCTCCACCCACATCTTCCACCCCAAGAGTGGGATCTGGTAGGTACTTGGACCTCACAATGTTGAGTGGATTCTCCATAAAGACATTTCTTTGATGATTCCTCGCCTTCTCATACTCTCTTTCTGATAGCCTTCTGTTTTCAGGGTATAAGTGTTATGAAATTCCTTCCCTGACAGGTTTTCTTTATAAATTGTACATAGGACCATAATTAAGATTTGTTTCATACTAACTTTATTATCAGTCATTTACAGACTAGATTATATTGTCTTCACACACTGGGATCCTAACTCCCAGTACTCATTGTTGTTGTTGTTAGGTGCCGTCGAGTCAGTATCCGACTCATAGCCACCCTCTGTACAACAGGGGAAACACTATTGTCAGTGCTTCTCTGCTGTTCATAGGGTTTTCAATGGCAGATTGATTTTTGGGAGGGGGTTGCCAGGTCCTTCTCCCAAGCCTACAGCTTCTGGTGTTCCCAGGCGGTCTCCCATTCAGGTACTAACCAGGCCCGACCCTGCTTAGCTTCCGAGATCTGACGGGATCAGATGCCACAGGGTTACAGCTGCAGGCTGTACTCATAATGAGATGGTATTAAGATATGAAACATTTAAAGAAATGAGTACGTTAAAATGAACCTATTGAGATGGGCCTTACTTCATCTTCCTGGTGTACTTTATCGTGTATTAGATGCCATTGAGTTGTGCCTGATTTATAGCGACCTTCACAGGGTTTTCAATGGCTAATTGCTTCCGGATTGCCTTGGGAGTGGATTGCATGTCCTTCTCCCATTTCTGTGGTTCTGGGGATTGAACTTGGGACCTCAGATACTACAAAGCAGGGCTTTACCAACTGAGCTAAACTCCAGTCTTCCTGCTGTATTTATATGAAGAGAAATCTTTACATCAAAAGGATACCAGAGATATATGTACACACAGAGAATACCATGTAAAGAGATAGCAAGAGGGTGGCCATTTGCAAACCAAGAGAGAGGTTTTAGAGGGATTCAACCCTGTGCAAAATCAAATTCCTCTTGTTTAAGCCACCCCATCTATGATACTTTGTTATGGCAGCCTTAGCAAGCTAACATAGCTTCCCAGGGGAAACACAGACAGAAAGTACCCATTCCAATATCTTATAGTGTATGAGAAGCTTGGTGATAACTGGTACTAGCTGAATAACCATGTTTCCCCCAAATACATATAGTTGGGCCTAATCCCAAATGTGATGATATTTGGAGGTAGCCCTTCTGGAGTTAATTAGGTTATGAAGGTGACACTCTCATGAATGGAATTAGTGCCCTTATAATAAGAGACAACAGAGCTTACTTCTTCTTTCTGTGCTTCCTAGCATGTGAGGATACAAGAAGATGGCAGCTCTTTGCAAATGTTTGATCTATTGACAACTATATTCTCAGCCTTCTGAACCTCCCAAACTGTGGGAAACAAACCTTGAAGTTTAGGTTACTTCAAGTTACTATATCTGCGGTATAGTTGTTATACCAGCCTGCAATGACTAAATTAACAACTGGCTCTGGAATCTCATATATTTTATTTGGGACTGGCTTTAACACTTACTAGCTGAGTGTCCTTGCGCCTTGACTTTCATTTTCCAAAGTTCTCCACCCTGGTAATTAGGGGGTGGTTTTGGTCATCCTTTATTACAGAAGGTTTTAAATCAATACACAACCATTTATTTGCCTGTATAAATCTCACTCCAACATTTGAAGGATAGTGAGTCTGAGATGAGAGAATCTATGTGAAAATGCTTTCTAAATTATAAAGTGTTATAAAAATGCTCATTAATACAATCACAACATCTTACAAAGCTGCCCATGAGAGGGTAATGAAGTCAATTGGTGTGTTATTTTGTTTTGAGTGCAGGGTCAGGGTGTAAAGTGGCATACACGCCCCTCAGCCTGTCAACAACTGACAATCAATCAGTCTCGGGGTATTTTTAAACATCAGGAATTGTGTATATTCCATTCACCAGCTGGAAGACTGCCACCCAAAACAGTCAGCATCAGCTACTCGTTGAATTAATACTTGCTGTTACAAAGAATTCAGTTTCTCCATCCCTTTCTTTACTTCTAGCTCATGTAAAGAAGCCAAAATAAAGGCCTCTGTAGCTGAGTTTAGGCTTAAATCTAAATCCAGAAACTTTGTCTGATAATTATGGGATCAAGAGTCCATCATCTGTTGACTGTACATATGTACTAGGAAATATTCTGGATATTTTACATGCATTTTCTCAATTAAAACCCATAATAGTCCTTTAAGTTAGAGGTTAATAACTGTCTTATATTTAAGTACTAATAACCTGAAGCTAAGAAAGGTCAATGACTTTCCATTCACTCATTTGACACTTCATAAATTGAGTGCTTTCTCTTTGTTAAGAACTGAGAATATGCTGGAGAATTCTATACTGAACTTGCAGTCTTGATGGGAAAGCAGACCATAAAAAATAAGCATATATATATATATACATATAATTATATATATACATATACATATATATATATATGCACATTTATATGGGGAAATCATGAGACAGACATGAGATAGATATAAACTAGACCTTAAACATCTTAGTGGAGGAAATTCATAGATCATGAGATATAAACTAGATCTTAAACTAATCCTTAAACATCTTAGTAGGGAAAACTCACAGAAAGAATGGTAAAATTCAGGTAGGTAGATGAGGAAACACATGACTAAACATGAAAATTAGCCAATATCCAAAAGAGTGGTATGAAGGCAAAGCCCTGATGATATCTTTTAAGCTTCTATATCCAACCAGGAAGACATTTATGTTTCTAATATAGGAGTTGATACAGTCTCCTTTTTATAAAATTTAAGAATCTTAATATGAACTCGAGGACAGAAGAATCAGACCAGAAGACTTTTTTGTGACACTTACCAGCTGGTATCTTGAGGAAATTAATTTCATCTTTCTGAGCTTCAGTTTTCAAACTGCCTTGTTAGATGCATATTGGTGATCTAAGAATCAGAGGAAATAGTATAGAAGAAGATGCTTTTGAATGTCCTGAAAAAAATATAAGATATTACCAAAAACATCACTAACATCCTATAGGAAAACAATTATTATCCATGTGTGTCACTCAACCTGAGGTTAACCCAATAACTTACTTATCCCAGGAGAGATACCTGGGTGTTTTGTTTTGTTTTGTTTTGTTTTGTTGCCATGCTAATTCTTAGGTACAATCTTGATCACAAATTGTCTGACTAACTGCTTAGCTCCCAATTGCTACCCAGATAAGGAACATGCTACCTGTTTATCACATTGATCTCCTAGCAGTGTGGCACAGCTATCATTGCCTTCAAACCACAAGTATTTTAAGAATCTTCTGAAGGGTCTTGAGGACTTGATAAATATCCAGATTTCAAGACTCAGTTATTAATTTGCTGAACCTAAATCTTTAACCACAGAAATCTGGGCATATTTAATAAACAACACAGGTGATGATTCCTGTGACTGGCTTATTTGCCAAAATACTATAGATCATTTGACACCAAACGTGTATATAAGCATAGCCTGGGAAATTTATGAAAAAGCAAATTCATAGAAACAACCTTCAATAAAATTTCTAAGTAGATGTGTCTGGAGCTCCAAAGAGGAGTTGAATTTTTAACAAGCATTCCCTAGCTGTTGTCTGTAGTCCATTGCTTGAGTGGAAGAAAGTAATCCTCTAGAATGGAATGACTCACCTTCTCCTCTGAGTGTCTACCTTCCTTCCTCTCCCTCTATGGTCTCCTTTCAATCTGAATTCCACTTCTGGAAATGGTCCTATCATTGTTGCCCTCTCTTCCACTTTCCTAGGTAGGGGGGAGGCATGAACATTTAGAAGTCATCCCCTGTTGCAGTTTGAATTACTATTAATTAGATTTTAGAAGGAAAAGTGAAGATACGGGGTTAATTGGAAAGGAAGGGAGAAGGAAAGGGAAGGAATGACAGAAGGAAAGATAGAAAGAAAGGAAAAGAGGGAGTAAAGAAGGGAGGAAGGAAAGAAGGAAGGAAAGAAGGAAGAAAGGAAGGAAGGAAGGAAAAGAGGAAAGAAGGAAGGAAAATGAATAATTATTATGTTTTAAGGGCCAGAAGTGGATATGGCTATCAAAAGTCTCTGCAATCAGAAAGTTCAAATGTAATGCATGTCTCCTACATTTTATGGGGAAAACAAATATAGTATAACTTTCTCCTGTAATAGTGTAAGATATTTATGCACAGCTAATGAAATTCCTAGATTTTTAGAACAAGAGGGATCTATGTTTACATAATCTTGAGGTATTCTCCAGGGCCTCTGAACTCACACTTCTTTTATAAGTACTTGAACCTTGAGGAATATATGATTCCTCCACTAAAGAAGAACTTGGACTAAAATGAATAAAATAAAGAAAATAGTGGAAATAAAAACTTTATTCAGGCAAACTATGTTTTTTCAGATCCAATCTAGACCATACTCGACTTTTCTGAATCATTAAGCCTCCCAATTGACTGTGTACAACTTTCTAACTCATACAATCATCAGTGAGAGAAAATGTGCCTTATAGCAAATGTGTGAAATCAGCAGCAGAAAGATTTCAGTGGGAGAAGTGGAGATTCTAAGAATGAGGATTAAAATGACCTGTGGATCCATTCTGCTCTGCCACTGGCATTCCTTCTACTTGAGGATGGCCTCAAGACTTCTTACCAGGAACATCTGTGACAGCAGACAGAATATCTGTGCAGCCTCAGCTGAGCTTCTCTTCCTGGAAGCCCTCTCTGTTCTGTCTTCTTATAAAGCTGGTCGGTTCATCTGCTATCTTTCTTAGGGTTCCCTGAAGCATGGGAAAACAGGGACTGAGTGTTCACTTCCACTCCTTTATCCTTAGATCCAAATTAAAAAGGGTCCCATTTATTAGCTGCCACCTCTGGAGAACTTAGGAGTTGCTTCTGATCCAGGGCAAAGAATGGAAGACTAGATGATCAGCCTAATTGGTCTTTTTGCAAATACACCTATGTGCAGATCATGCATACCAATGGACTCCCATTTCCCCAGCCACTCCCACTGGACTCAGGATTTTTAATGCATGTTTCAGCAAGGAATAACCTGCCCAAAGGGCTTTTGGGGGATACAGAATCTGGCTTCTTTGCAGTTGAAATGTTCTCCTCTCCCTCCACTGCTTTCCCATCTCTCTCCATTAGTTGACCATCTCCCTCCATTGCCTGCCATTTCCCATTCAGTCACCCTCTCTCAGTCTTCATTTGCCCCCCACTGTCTAGTTCAGGCTTGAATAATATTTCACTTCCTCAAGGAGTTGTCCCAAGCAAAGTGTAGGCTCAAAGTGAGAAGTTTATGGTCTCCTAGCTCCTTTACATCACTCTTCATAATTCGAACTGAAATAGTGACAATTAATGCCTTTGTCATTTAATGGTGATTGCAAAGTTCTCTAGTGCCATGCAAAGTCCATGAAGGTAAGGATTATTTATTTATTTGTTCATTTATCAGGACTGGGGTGTGAATCCAGGGCCTTGCACATGCTAGGCAAGTACTCTATCACCGAGCTACACTCTCAAATAACCCTTTTCTATTTTCTATTTTGAGATAGTCTGCCTTTGGCCTCAACCTTGCAATCCTACTCCAGCCTCCTCCTGGGATTACAGACATGCACACTAGGCCTGGCAAGGAACTACTCTCATGCTTAACATCCTCAGAGTTTGGTATAAGTTGGGGGCCCAATAAATTTTTTTGAAAGAATATTAAATGTAGGTAAAGAGTGCTTATAAGAAATGTCTCTGTGTTTGTTTCATCTGCTCTTCATTAATAAGTGTGAGTCAAATGGTAGAACAGCAGGAAATCTCTCTGATCTTCAATCTTTATGGAGAAATGGCAAGTGCCTCTGATTTGAGAGACCTCGGATGTACAAATTCACTCTTTCCTGAAAAATTATTTTCTGTTCATCATTATATTGTATTTTTATTTCTTTAAAATCTTGCCCCTCAATTCCTGATTCCAAGTCTTTCTTCTCTCCCTTAACCCATCCTGAAATTCAGGTGAAAGTTTCTCTTCTGCCTTTACTTTTAAAGTGTATAGACTTATCTAAAGTACTTCTGAATATGGACAACATTACTGAAGGTTTCAAGGGCTGGTAAGATACAGAAATAATGTTTACACATAGTAACATAAAGAACCTTCAAAACTTCTGGCTACCACTACCACCAACATAGCTCCCCACACCACCAGTAAGTATTTTCCCCAGTCTCTTTCATCTTCCAGGCTACCATATTTTCCCTTAAACACTCTTTTTTCCTCATCCACATCCCCTATTTGATCTCAGAAGTTCCAAAGAGAACCACACTGTATTGTTCAACACATAAGTCACCTCCCTTTTTTTAATGCCTTGACATATTCCAAAAATGGATCTGAACTACTTCAAATATTATTCCAAATTATTTTCCCAAGCAGAGATAATTCTTTTTGAGAGAAATCTCATTGTCAAGTGGTAAGATGGTGTTTACTGATTTCTCTTACTGTTATCTGCCCTTTAAAAAATCAGTGTCAAATTTATTCCCAAAAATGATTATATTACATAAATTTGAGTCAATATTTTCAAGTGAAAAACAAAGCAATAATCATATCACATAGAGCAGCAAGAGCTAAAAAGAAATTTGAGCTAAAGTACCCTTAAATCTACAATATTCTTAAATCAATGGGCCAGGTACCTTGTTACACATCTGCAATCCTGACTACTCGGGAAACTGAGGCAAGAGGATCACAGATTTGAGGCCAGAGGCAGCCTGTGCAATGTAGTGAGATCCTTTCTCAAAATTTAAAAAATTAAAAAGGGGACTAGGGCTGCAGCTCAATGATAGAGCCCTTGCCTAGCATATCTGAGGACCCAGGTTCAATCCCCTAGTACTGGAAATTTATATATATTTGTTGTTATTAGGTGGCTAGCTACCTTAGTACAACAAAAGAAACACTACCCTACACTGTGTCATGCCTGTCAATATTGTCAGTGCTTTTGTACCATTCATAGGATTTTCAATGCCTATTTGTTTTGGGAATGGGCTGTCAGGTCCTACTCTCAAGCCTATAGCACCCTGTATTCCCAATGTGTCTCTCATTCAAGAACTAGCCGGACCCAACCCTAACCCTGCTTAACTTCTGAGATCTAATGAGATCAGATGCCAAGAAATAGGGATATGTATGCATATATGTATGTATGTATATATATATATATATATATATATATATATATATATATATATATAGTTGTTGTTGTTGTTAGGTGCCATCGAGTTGGTATCTGACTCATAGCGACCCTCATAGGGTTTTCAATGGCTGACTGTTTCAGATTGCCTTGGGAGTGCGTTGTCAGGCCTTTCTCCCAATTTTGTGGTGCTGGGAATTGAACTCGGGGCCTCAGAGACTGCAGCACAGTGCTCTACCCACTAAGCTAAATCCCAGCCCATATATATATATATATATATATATATATATATATATATATATATATAGCCTATCTATCTGCTATCTACTATTGGACTGTGGGTAAGTTATTTAAACTTTCTAACACTCCATTTCCCTATCTGTAAAATGAGAACTATAGCATTTCTAGTTTTTCCGGGTCTTTGCCTGTCATCAAAAGCTTAATAAATACCCTGCTGTTTTAACTCATCTGATAATGTGCAGCTTTCTTTACTTCAGCACCATCTTCTCAGTTCAAATATTTGTTTCTAGATTTGCTTGATACCACAACTGGCAACTGAGTAAAATCTTAGTAACAATAAAGATTAGAACAATAAAGACAGTTATTATTTTACTTTTTAAATATGTATAAAACACTACTCAAGTACAGTTCTAATTTTATAATTAACTTTTAATTTTATCATTTTAGATAAAATTTTAATAATACATTAGTGTTCTGTCTGTGGTACATAGGGTAGCTATGACTCAGACACGGACTTGACAGTACCTAACAATGATGAAATAATCATATATGTGTGTGTATATATGTGGGGGGGTATACATGCTTGTTTTCTTCCTGAACTTGTATATTCTATTTGCATTTTTTTTCCATCTCACCCCTCCAATCATGCTAAGATTTCCCTTTAGGAAGCCATTCTCTTTAGTCACACAGAGACTCACAGAGGAGTAGGATTGGGTTTAAATCCTACTCTGATGCAAAAGGTGTGGTATTCCCTGCCCCTAATATGTTGATTCATAAAAATCTAGTTGGAACCAAAATAGAATTGTTTGTTTGGCAGAGGTGGAAACCTATCTGATCCATTGCCTTGCTAGGAATAACAAAGAAGGGGGCCGCTAATTTGCTAGTGGTAGTCATCTTCCACCCAAGAGTGGGAACCATCTAAAAGGAAAATAGCATTGAGAAGGGAGAGCCAAGAGAACTGCAAAGAAATTGGGATTAAACCCTTGACCAAACTGTACCTATACATACATTTCTATACATTTATGTATAGAAATCTATACATTTATGAATTTTCACTTATGTAAAATAATAGATCCCATTTTATTGTGTTAGGTAGTCATAATTTTTCACAGCACCAGCAAACAAAAGCACATTAACTAGTATATTATATGTGTGACAAAATACTTCCATTCAATTTTATCATTTTATGTTTTTATTTTTGCAAAAACATGATTTTTTATCTGATAAGATTAGAACTACTTTCATAGATTTTCTTTTATTGACTATTGGACCTTTCACTGGCTTACATTTCAAAATGAATATAAAATCATTTAATCGAGTTTCAAAGATAAAATGGTTTGGGTATTTAAATGAATTAAATTAAATCTAAAAATCAAGGTTAATAGACAATTTCCCAATATTTTTTCTCCCCATTTAGGAATGTAGTCTATCCAACCATTTAATCAAATCTTCTTTTAAATTCTCCCTAATATGATTTTATAGTTTTATTTATGACTGCATATTGCCTATTCAATTTATGTCTCAATATTTCACATTTTATTGCTATTATGAAAGGAATTTTAAGTGTGTTTTCCAAATGGTAATTGTTATAATGCTAATATTCTTCTTGGCTGTTTAGAGTTGTATTCAGAAGCAGAGATCCTTGGAAGTAGACCACCTGGATCTAATCACAGCTCAGACACAAATTATCCTTATGTCCTTGGGTAATATTTTCACCCCTGCTTGACTCAGCACCCATATCTGTAAACTTGCACAAACCTCATAGGGATGCTATGGATATGAAAAAAATTAGTAAGTGGAAAACACTTAGGATGGTAACTGACACTGACTACGTCTTCTATGAATCTTATTGTTTTATTGTTGTTGTTCTTAGGGGCCATTGAGTTGAGTCTGACTCATAGCAAACCACATAGGGTTATCAATGGCTAATTGTTTCTTGCTTCTAGAGTGGATTGCCACTTCCTTCTCCTGTTTTTGCAGTGCTGGGGATTGAATTTGGGTCCTTAGAAAGTGCAGAATGGCACTCCACAAACTGAGCTAAACCTTATAACCAACCTAAGTACAGCAGAGCGGAACACTCCCTAGTACTGTGCCATGAGCATGATCTTCTTATGTTTGAGCAGGTTGTTGGCAGCCACTGTGTTTCTTCTCATTTTGAGTTGTGCCACATCAGCAAAAGGAGGTCCTGGGGGCTTCACTCTATTTCCATCATTAATGTGAACTCTAATTGAGGATCCAGTTCTTCCCTAGTCATTTCTTGAATGCTTTGCCTGGGGTGTGGGGCTCATTTTCCAGCTCTGTCTTTGACAGTGCTTCTCTACTGCTCATAGGCTAATTGTTTCAGGACTAGGCTGCCTGGTCCTTCTCCCTAGATTTAGCCTAGAACCTCAGCTGAAACCTGTCCAGTATGAGTGTCCCTGCTGAGATCTGAAATATTTGTGTCATAACTTTATCATCATAGCACCATACAAGCCCCAACATCACGACAAACTGACAGACACATGGGCATTCTATAAATTTTAGCTCTCATTATTTGCTGTTTTCATTGCCATTGCTGTGATACACTTCATAATTTTTGTTTTTAAAATCAGATGTTAGATTCAGTGAATCTCTCTCTTCTCTCTCTAACTCTCTCTACACATACACATCATACACATACACACACACACACACACACACACACACACACACACCTCCATCTCTAATTCTCTCCTTAAATTTTCCTGTGTTAATGCATTTGTGAGAATGTATAAAATGTATAAAATTTAAATTACAATGATAATCTTAGAGGATGTGTTATTTTATTTACAAATTTAAATAGGACTTTTGTGGAATTTCTTCATTGGAATCGTATTCATGACATTTAGTTTTAGAGTAGCTCTCCCCTTTCCATTTCTGCTTTTCTTCATACTTTCCAAGCAGTGTGCATTTTCCTGAGAAAAAATATAAGACATATTTAAAAAGTTGAAGCAATTTCTTCAATATTGACTCCATCAATCATTCCTTCAACAAAATTTTCCTATCAAGATGCCAGTATGTGTCTTTTAAGACTTTACTTTTGTATTTACTTACATATACGTACGTACACAAATATAATTTGGATGACTGGCTTTTATTGAAAACCACTTGTTCTAACCATCCACTTATGTATAAACTAATATCTATATTCTTTTTTAATATCTTCATGATACTACATAGTAGCTGCCTAGTAATCCATAGGAATATACTTTAATTTCTTTAACAATCTCCACTTTAGCAGGGCACGGTGGTACATGCCTGTATCCAAGTGGTTTGGGAGGCAGAGGCAGGAGGATCCCAAATTAGAGACCAGAGGCAATCTGTGTAACTTAGAGAGACCCTGCCTCAAAAAGTAAAAAAAAAAAAATGGGCTGGGCATGCAGCTCAGTGGCCCAGCACTTGCAGAACATGCAAGTATGAAGCCCTGGGTTCAACCCCCAGGACCACAAACAAACAAACAAACAAACAAACAAACAAAAAACAATCTCCACTTTATAAATGGTGATGGAGAGAATACCCTTCTACTCATCCTTTGTTTTCATATGCAAATAACAAATATAGGGGGAAATCTAAAGTTTTAATTCATGGAACAATGAATGTATTCATTTTCATTTTATAAATATTGATAATTTCTCTCTGAATATTTCTAAATTTATAGTTTTAATTTGATGTCATACACATATACACATATATATACTTACCATGCACATGTTATTTTGAACTATGTACACAAGGTATTATATTATTAAAGTCAGTTCTTGATGAATGTGGCTGTGCACACCTGCAATAGCAGTAACTTTGAAGGTAGTGGCAGGAGGATTGCAGTTTGGAGGCCAGAGACAGTCTGAATATCTTAGTGAGACGCTATCTCTAGATAAAAAGTAAAAAAGGGGTAAGATGCAACTCAATGTTAGGGAACTTGCAAAGTATGTGACAGGTGCTAGGTTCAGCACCTCCAGTACCACAAAAATAAAAACAAAGGTAAATAAATAAATAAAGTTAGTTGTTAAGAGAAAATTGTTTGATTTTTATTTATTAACAGCTTTTAGGCATGTATTGGTACAAATTTATATATTTATTGTTTTTTTTCTTTTCACAGTTTATCATATCAATATTTCTTAATTTGAATCATTAGTCTATTCCAATTCAAAATACTATGCCTTTTGAAAGACAAGAAAATAATTATTAGAATGGGATAAGAAGTATTAATTAAGTAGTTATTAATGAAAATAATAAACAGGAATTCTGATTTTAATTCTAATAAAAATGATACTTGTTTAAGATTATAGCATTCTATGCCACCAACTCATACTACTTACTTATGGAAATGTAGAAAAAGCATAAAAATTTTAAAAGTCATAAATGGATATAGAACATCACTAGTTTATATGATAAGATGATTTAACAATGATTTAGAGATAACAATGAATTATTTTAAAATGTAGCATTTATTCTCTAAATCATCATAAAGTGTGAAAAACACAAAAATCTATAGACCCAAATGTATATAAGCAATAAATCAAAATGCATTTTAACTCAATTAATGAATGCTAGTTGACATATTGTTATAGTAGTTTGCAATGAAGTAATAAGTTCACCCAATCAAAGAAGTAATGGATATGAATGCTTTCAATATAACATATAATAAATCACTTCTTTCCTGTTGTTTTTCTAAGACAAAAAAGCTATAGAAATAAGAACAGTAAACAAACAAGAAAGTTGTTGTTGTTAGGTGCCCTCGAGTCGGTATCCAACTCATAGTGACCCTCATAGGGTTTTCAATGGCTGAGTGCTTTGGGATTGTCTTGAGAGTGGATTGCCAGACCCTTCTCCCATTTTTGTGGTGCTGGGAATTGAACTTGGGTCCTCAGAGATTGCAGCTCAGCGCTCTACCCACTGAGCTAAATCCCAGCCCAATAAGAAAGTAATCTCTCACAAACTGAAAACAAAAGTATATTCAGAATTAATCTAATGTGATAATAAATTGATCATTGTGCCATGATGATAGGATTCTTATAGATGTTCATATAGCATTGATAATCTCATAAAAAGGAAATGAAACATCATGACACATAAAAACAATTAAAAACATAAAAAGAATAAAGAAGTATAATCACGGTTCTCAGATTTAATTTATTATCATCACCATATCACAGCTACACTAGAAAATAAAAATACTTAGGGTTCTTTTTAGGTAGGTTATTTTTACACCTAAATAGACTTTTGCCTTAGTCCAGGTGTACACACTGTTTGGTCTTCTTTGTGCTTGGTACCATGTCTAAAAATGTTGAGTTGGCAACTGTCACAGTCCTTGTTACTAAGGAAAGTATGTCACCTGCTTCAGGCATACTAGCATGAGAAAATAGGTAAAAACAAACTAGGGGGAGTTTGTTTTAAATGTGAAAAAGGAATGTATATATATTCAGTATATTCAGTAATGCATCCCTTCATGGGGAACACATGTTCTTTTTCTATAAATAGAGCTTATATAAGGAAAATGGAATATGTACCAACTAAAAGGCAGAACAGAAAATTTACATACTCCAGAATCTAAGTACAATCCGGAAGTCCTAGAAATTAATAATAAAAAACTTAAAAACATAAGATCAATATTTGAAAGCAATTTCAAAAAAACAAATCCTAAACTGTCAAGCAAAAGTTGTAATGAGAACAGTAGGTGGGATGTTCTAAATATAAGGCAAAGAGCAGGTTGAAGTGTATTTCTTAAAAGTTCATGGTTTTATGAAAAATGGATTTTAAATTTTAAAAGGCAATGTTTGTTTTTCACATGAAATATAGAAAATTCAACATACATTTCATAGTATTTTTAAAGGGGATTTTCATTAAGTAGGATAGAAAAGTATAGAAAGCCTTTCATTAAATTTCAATGACAAGGGCCCAGGGTGCCAAAAGTCTTATATCTCAAGAAATGAAAGCACATTAAAGATTATTTCCTCAGGCAAATATGCAAGTGTGTAGATCTTTTTTGGTCTAGACCTATTATTTCAAACTTTGAAATTATTTTGGTAGTTAAGAAAATCATAGACACATGTTCACCTACTCAAGCAATGCAGAAACACAACAATGCATGACAGGGAACCAATTAAATTAAGCAAGAAGTAAGCATTGGATAAAATGCACAGTTCTCAACATAATTTTGATGTTTTGTTCGGGACAAAGTCTGATACTTTGTGTTATATCAGCATGACTTTGGTGAACATTCCTTATATCTTCTGGAAAGGAGAGAGTAGAAATAAATGAACCTAAGTCTTTTATTAAATCATATTTATTGATTCCCATTTAGAGATCTCAAATATGCTGTGGAGAAAATAGTATGAGGTACATCTGCTTAAAATATGCAGATTGAATAAATGCATTAATCTATATTTTCTCTTTAAGTTTGTGATGAAGAATTTTTTTAAAGTGATAAACCCTCAAGGACAGCAAGTTTCTGGAAGCCCCAATTTTGGATGAGCAGCAACAAGCTTAAATATAAGTAAAACACTTAAGTTTTGCCAAGGATAGCAGCAACAGGATTCAAGAGGGTCAGTGTTTCTGAACAAGGAAAAGGTTCAAGAATTATTCAGTACTTCAAAGGCTAAAATGGCCAGAATTGGATGAAAAGATGAAAAAATAAATATCAGTTAAATATTAAAACAAGTACTAATTAAATATAAATTAAATTTTAAATAAGTAAATTTTCCTATAGTATATGCTTCAAAAATCATTGAAGACACTTTTTTTCAGAAGTTAATAGAAAATACTCTTTAGGAGGATGGCAGATTCAAGGCCAGAGGCATCCTGCCTAATTTAGTGAGACTCTATCTCAAAACAAAAGATAAAAATGGGGCTTGGGATGTGGCTCCTTGGTAGAGCACTTACCTAGAATACGTGTGGTCTGGAGTTCAACCCCCAGTACTGAAAAAAAAAGTTAAATACCAGAAAGAGAAACAATAATTTAGTACTTTAAACAAATTGAGACGCAGAAGACTACCTTACTATACGTTGTGGTTCTTCTGCACAAAATATTTGCATTGTTATTTTAAGATAATGGTTTAATATAGATTACATCAGAATATATAATGATAATTTCTTATGATAGTTTAGTACAGGCATGAAAGGCATATCAGGAACAAGATTTCCCAGGGTAAATTCTCAGCATATTTGTTTTGCTTTTTTGTTGTTGGTATTTTTCTGAGACCAATTCTCCCTATGTAGTCCAGACTGCTTTGAAGTCATGATCTTCCTGCCTCTGCACTCTGAATGCAAGGATTAAAGGAGCACACCACCATGCCCAGCACTAACTTCTCAACCTTTATACATGGGAAACCATAGAAACATATATAGTATCTTATCAAAAAATAGCATTTGTTGTCTGAAATATGAAAGAAATATATGTGATGAAAAACTGGTTTGGATCACAGGAAGAGATAGGGCTCAAGACAGCAGCTTTGGAAGTTCTGCATATATATAACATACATAAAAATGAAAAGCAAATGTGCAAATTATAAAGTATACAAAGGAAGACAGAATATAATGGCCTTAAGGACTAGACTTGTAACTGAGCTTTGCTGAGGTCAAGACAGATACAGGAAACAGGCCATCTGGTAGAGGAATTTCCGGGGTTCTGAGCAGAAATCAGGAATATGTGTGTTAAAAAATACATTTTCAATTATTTTTAATGAGAAACATTGTTTAGCAAAGAAAACCATATTACAAATGAGATGCTATTCAAATATGCCTTGAAATGTACTGATTTTTGTCATATAAACCATTATGATAAGTATCTATGAAAGATGCTGTGTTTTGGCACTCAGAGCTACAACCATGAAGAGTGAAATCAGCATGAGATTCATATTAAAAAGATTCCTGACCCCTGAAATAATACGCAAAATTATGTGTATGAGTGGCTTTATATGTGCATGTGGGCATGAAAAGAAAAAAGCACTAGGAAAGAGAAGGAGACAGACAGGCAGTCCTGGAAAGAGACAAACAGACAAAGAGAGACTGGAATGTTTAAAGGCCTCATGAAATGCTAAATGTCAAACTCTTTGCTTTTCCTTTGTGGCCTACTTTTCCAGCTGAGACACAGAGGCAATTCCACTGCAAAGAAGGACATGATGGTGTTATCAGTATAGGGCATGGGGAAGAGAGAAATTCATGGCTCCTCACATAATGAACTATTTTGGATTTCTTGTGTGCCACAAGCTCACTATAATTTCTTCCTATTTTTCCTTTCTTTTTTTTCTTTCTTTCTTCTTTCCTTTCCTCCCTTTTTTTCCTTCCTTCCTTCATTTCTTTCTTTCCTTATTTTTTCAGTATTAAATGTTGAACCTAAGGGTTTGGTGTATGCTAGGCAACTGCTCTTTTACTGAGCTGCACCCCCAGCCCCCTACCCCTCTTTGGAATTATATTTTATTTTGAAATAGGGTCTTGCTAAGTTCCACAGGCTGCCTCTGTCCTCAAACTTTAGAGTGTCCTGTCTCAACATCCTGAATCACTGTGATTACAAGCATGTGCCAACACTCTTTATACTTTTTTATTATTATATTCTAAATTATATTTTAGTGTAAGAATACTTTAACATGAGATCTACTCTCAACAAATTTGTAAGTGGTATTTAATATATAATTTTTACTATGGTTCATGGAGGGAGGACATGGCAGCTCACCTCCAAGACAATCAGCTATTGAATATCCTATGAATTTCAGAGTAGCACTAATAGTGCAGGTCAGGACGTAGTGTTGGGTAGTGTTTTGTTCTGTTGTCCATCGGGGAAGAATGAGTTGGACCTGACTCAATGATATCTAACAATAACAATAGTTCATGGTATACAGTGCTCTGTTCAAGGAAATGCTGTTCCCTCCACCTTGGACACTCTTGAGTTTCTTCCTCACCCTTTTCTGCTTTATCTTGGCCATTCTTACCTCTGCTTGTGTCATGAATGTCTTATCCACAAGGAGATATACTTTTTCCATTAGTTTTTTCTAAAACCTCCTGTAATTCCTTTACTTGCACACTTCACTATATGACTAGATAATTGTCCTCTGTGTCAATTTGGTAAAAAAGGAAATGAAAAGAAAATTTCTCCATAAGGTCAACAAATGTATCTGCCATGCTCAAGGATGCTGATATGTCCTTGCTATTTTAAATTGAGGGTTGTTTCATAGCATATTTGTTTCACATACAAACATAAAATGAATATGTCTTAGATAATACAAGGAACACTGTTCTATACAAAGGTTGATAACTTCTAAATTTTCATTCGTTCTTTCATAAAACAATTATCAAACACCTACTCTGTGCCAAATGCTCAGACAATTCCTGGGTTTAAAACAGCTAACTGGACAGGGAGCAGCCCTCCCTCCCTTCAGGGAACTTACATTATTGTTGCAGAAACAAATAAGACAAATTGAAGTATGTATCTTTCACCATCACTTACTGGAGCTACAAATAAATATTATCTGATACAAGCATGTTAAGTTTCTAGACAATGAAGGCAAATCTAAATACAGCTGAAAAATTTTGTTTATGCAGAATCTCCCTTCCCTTGGTCACTAAGAACTGCCTTCTGCCATTTCAAGGTCCATAGACCTTGAAATGTACTTAGAGAAGATGGACAGGGAAACCCTCCTGAATCATCTTTGGGCCTAGAAGGTGTTCTGCCTACATCACTGCTGATTAATCCCTGTTTCAGCTTTCTGTTGCCTTACAATGAGCTAACTGTTACTTTAAATATTGATAACCAGCCTCATATATCACAAAGCCAAGAGAATGACAGTTTCAGTGCATAATGGCTAAAGCTTTCTACAATAATCAGATATTCAATAATTCATGAAAATATATCCCCCCAAATCAAATTGGAAGCTATTTTGTGTAATATATTATTTAAAATTCAATATTATAATGCACACAACTTCTCAGCCAGAGAAGGACCATTTCAAAATGTGATTATGTGTGGACTCTATTTAAAAGTGACAATTTTTCTTTTCATTTGTTTAACGGCTTAAGCGGAGGAGCTCAACTGGAACTAAGTCATCTGACAATGAAACCAGGGCAGCCACAAGCAACTTGCAAAAGTGACACCAGGGTCCAAAAAATGTACACACATTTGGATGGGAAGGATGTATATTGGGACAGAACAACAACAACAACAAAAAAAAACTTATTTTCTCAGCACTATTTCAACTTGCTCCCAAAGAGTTTTCTCTAAATTAATTGGTCCTCACAGTGAGATGAATTGTATCCTCCTAAGTCTGACAGTCAACATGCCTTCCTCTACCCCAGTGTGGCAGCACTGTCTGTTGCTTTCAAAGCCATCATTTTCAATGTTTGCTTCAGGTAGGTTAGGGGGAAATTATGCCATAAGCCCAAGGTCAGTGTTTCTGTTTAATGTTGTTTCCTTCTTGGAAACACTCAATCTGAAGCTTTCTTTCAAGGAACACATGAGACTGAAAAAAGCTTTACAGCTTTATTTTAATATTTTTTCCTGTTTTACTGGAGGTTAAAGCCAGGGCCTTGGGCATACTAGGCAAGTGCTCTGCCACTGAGCAGCACCCCAGCCTCATTTTTATTTTGAAACAGGGTCCCCCTAAACTGCACAGGCTGCTCTGGCCTCTAGCTCTCAGGCCTGCTGCCTTAGTCTTTCCCATTGCTGGGACTATAGGTATGTGCCATGGTACCTGGCTCTTACTTTGCTTTCTAAGATACAGTTTACCCCTTCTCTGAACACCTACAGTATTAATCATCTGTTGTTGTTGTTAGGTGCTGTTGAGTTGGTATCTGACTCATAGGGACCCTACATACAACAGATGAAACACTATTGTCAGTGCTTTTCTCCTACTCATAGGGTTTTCAATGGCTGATTGTTTTATGGGAGTGGGTTTCCGGGTTCTTCTCCCAAGTCTACAGTACCTGGTGTTCCCAGGTGGTCTCCCATCCAAGTACTAACCAGGACTAACCCTGCTTAACTTCTGAGATCTGATGGGATCACACACCACAGTGGTATGGCTCAGGCATTAGTCATCTACACTACCCATATCATTCCAGGAGCTACCACTTTTTGACCACTGACTATATGTCAGACCTGGGTCAAATTTTGTATACTAACTGTGTTTGACTAGACACTAGATCACCAGTGGTACCCACATGTTATACCTGAGGAAACTGTCTTGGTGGCATTCAGTATGTTGTTCAAGGAAATAAAGCAGGAGGCACTAAAAAATCAGGGTACTTTCTATTTGATTTAGCAATACTCTGGAACCTAGAATGGTGTCTAGTGTGCAGTCAGGAATTTACATCTGGTAACTGACTGAATGAATAAATACCTGAGCATTCAGTTATGGACACATTATTGTGTTTCCTTACCCAGTAGGCAACACGATTGGAAGAGAAGAACATCACTATATTATATGAAGAGAATGAAACCTGAGGTTTTAGAATGAGCACTGAATTTGAAGATCGAGGGCCCTGCTAATGTTTGGGTTCTACAGTTTGTAGTTGTAAGACCTGGTACAAAGTTACTAACTCTTCTGAGTCTCAATAGATTCATCTTTAGTGTTTTCAAACCATTACAAAGCAGAAAGACTATACTATTCTAAAGGAGGGAGAAGTTGATAGTTGCAATTGAAAATGTATGCTCTAGAGCTGGAAGGTTCAGGTTTAGATGTTAGCTTTGACCTGTATGACACACAGCAAGTTTCTTAATGTCCCTGTGCTTCAAGTTCCTCAGTTGAAATATTGCATATTAATAACAATGTGATGGGGCTATCAGTTTCACCTGCCTTCATCAATGCAAAGCCAAGAACAGTGACAACTATATAAGAAGCTCTAAATAAACTTTACCTCTCACTATTATATAGACATATTTGGACAAAAGCCTCCAGGAATACTTTCCTCATCACATTCACAAACTCTTTATCTGAGCTGTTAATCCTTTTGGCTCATTTATTAAATTAGAATTTTTAGAAAATTGACCTTTCTTCAAATATCAGGGTTAACTGACATTTTAGTAATAATTTCAACTTTCAGATGCCAGTAACATGAATGTGGTCCAAAATGTGTTGGCTGAAAGATGCAAAAGATATTCTCAGTAAAAGAATGTTAGACGAGGAGGTGTAAATGCAAAGCTATATAGGAAGGCAGAGGAGAAAATAAAAATATCTTGGGTAGGGTGATTAAAATTTATCTACTGGAATCTTTGATTTTGACAAGGCCTTACTAGAAATAATAAGAATGATGTAAAGACTAGAAAATTATGAAAAAGGGGCCTACTTCACATAGTCCTCTGCTGTAAGTTCAGAGATACTAAGTAGGTTCAATAGGGCTGGGATTTAGCTCAGTTGGTAGAGCACCACTTTGCAGTCTCTGAGGTCCTGAGTTCGATTCCCAGCACCGCAAAAATGGGAGAAGGACATGGCAACCCACTCCCAAGGCAATCCCAAAGCAGTCTGCCATTGAAAACCCTATGAGGGTCGCTATGAGTCAGACACGACTCAATGGCACCTAACAACAACAACAAGTAAATTCAATAATTTGATTAAATGTTGCAATATTTTCCCCCTGTCAAAAGTATAACTCCCATAAAGAAAAATTTCAATATGAGCATTATAAAATCTTCCTTTTCTTATTGTCTATTATGATTAAATATTGTGCTCTTAATATTCTGAGTTGTTTCATAAGGTTTGTGTTAAGTATAATCATCTTCATTCAGACATTAGGAAAAGGAATTCAGCAAGGTCAAGCTGTCTGACCTTAACCCCTCTCAGGGATGGAGTCGACCTGTGAGCCCAGCTTGCCATCATTCCTCATGGGTTCCCTCTAGGTTTTTGTCTATATTGTTCCAAATAACAATGAGTTTAATGAATTAAAAATATGATGAAATAAGCCCTTCCCTTCCCATAAGACTCCATTAACATAATGAAATATGCAAATCAATAATTTTACACCCTCTAAATTAGAGCTGCCACATTCTTCCTTCTACCAGTAAATAAATAGCACCGAGAAGAAGTCAGATTGGGTTAGTGTGTCAGGTGCATAAACCAGGAAATGAAAGAGATGAAAAACTATCACCCATGGTAAAGAGGTTACGACTGACCCGAGCCCAAGATTTTGAATGGCATAGGCAAGAGTACACCCATAGAAACCCAAGTAATTTCAGTGCTAGACATAGACACTCTTATCAGCTACCCACTCAAATCACTTAGTGTGGTTTAAAGGCCTCAAGTTTTTTCTCTAGTTAACCTAGCACAAGGTATAAAATTCTGAGCAATAGCTTTCATTCTTTGTGTCTTTCTATCATCCCTGGCTCTTTTCTCTAGTTACTTCTTGAGCGTCTATACCGTGTCAAACATTGATACGTCTTGTAAAACATTAATTGATCAGAAAGAACGATGTGGTTCCTGCCTTCATTGAACTTATGGTCTATAAAGGGATAAAATAACTCATGTGATATCATATGTTTCTAATGAAAAAGCACTTGATAGTACTTGAAAGTAAATTGAGACCTGATGGAGAAATAGGAGATGAAGTAAATATTCTTTGTGTGTGTGTGCATATGTGTGTGTGTGTGCGTGTGTGTGTGTGCGTGTATGTGTGCGTTTCCAGGTTTTGGTGGGATAGGATACTATAAGGACACATATTTTTAAAAAATCCTTGGCTATGAGAGAGAAAAGTAGGATAGAACACTTCCAAGATTTTTTTTTATATGTACAGTAAGATTGAGCATGGAATGCACAGTATGGGTCAGATAGGGTCAAGTGCAGAAGTAAGGATAAAGAGGTAAACTGAGATTAGACTAGGCTGTAAGGAGTTTCTACTTTATTCTGAGCACAATTTTGGTACTACTGAAAGATTGTAAGGAGAGGTATGTGACCACATATATATATATCCCTGTGGCTCCAGATAGAGAAACATGAGGAATCCATCACAGAACCGGGTCTGGATTAGGTGACATATAGTCTCTGGTACAAAATAAAATGTACATGACACTTTTTCCTAAGATGTTACCCTGAGGGATCATACACATTTATCCTGGGAAGGAGAAATCTTAAGAAATCTCCAAAGCCTTCATTCAGTATCTGTGATGCTGTCTCCGGCTGAGGGTATTTCTCCTAGACTCAAAAAGAATAATTAGAACCACTAGACAGAATCACAGGAAAGCTTAAACTAACAAGAATCTTTTTAGTAAGCAAAATAATGAATTCCTTTAGGTCATCGTCTAGTTTTTCTAGTGGTGTCCTTGAATATGTACCTCTCATTGCTCCATGCTAGCATTAAAAAAAAAACTCATGCAAAAGAAGCAGATATCTTATATCTTCACTTGTTAGATAGACTAGAGGAACATTTGTTATATCAATTAGACTAGACAGCCCTGAGTTTTCTCCTGGAAAATAGAAAAGGAAGATACTCTAGCCAAGGGTGAATAAGGATCAGAAATCTTCCCCTCCCTGCATGTCCAAGACAACCAAGACTTCCAGCTGTATAATCAAACAAACACACTAGATGTTCCCACAAAGCCATCCCAGTTCATTAGGCTCTTTAAGATTGTCATCCTTGGAGATGCCCATTCTTACCATCCAACATGTCCTCACATTTTCACCTTCAGGATTAAAGGTTTTTGCAGGTGCTGTGGTAAAAGATATGTATTTTCACTTGAAATGATTACCTAACATCTTAATTTGCTAAAGCCATTATAATAAGATGAAACAAGTAGGGTGGCTTAAACAAGAGAAATTTATTTTCTCACCATTCTGGAGATCAGAAGGCCACAATAAAGGTGCATGCCAATTCAGTTTCTGGTGACAGCATTCTTCCTGTCTTGCAGTTGGTTCCCTTGTTTATACACAGCCTTTCTTCAGTGCTTACTTGAGAGAGAGAGAGAGAGAGAGAGAGAGAGAGAGAGAGAAGAAAGAGAGAGAACTGATATAATTTAAAGTTACTAATCTTCTCCATATGCCTACAGCCATAGCTCTGTGGCATCTGATCCTGTCAGATCATGGAAGCTAAGTAGGGTTGGGCCTGGTTAGGACATGGAAAGGAGACTACCTGGGAACACCAGGTGCTGTAGGCTTGGGAGAAGGACCCAGCAATCCACTCACAAAAATCAATCTGCCACTGAAAACCCTATGAATAGCAGAGAAACACTGACAATACTGTTTCACCTGTTGTATGTAGGGTCACTATGAGTCTGATACTGACTTGAAGGCACCTAACAATAATCTTCATACAACTGTGGTGCCCCATCCCATCAGATCTCAGAAGCTAAGCAGGCATGGGCCTGGTTAATACTTGGATAGGGGACCAACTGGGAATACCACGTGCTGTATGCTTGGAAGAAGAACCTGGCAATCTACTTCCCCAAAACAATCAGCCATTGAAAAACCTATGAATAGGAGTGAAGCACTAGCAATAGCATTTGGCTCCTGTACCTAGGAGTTGCTATGAGTCAAACACCAACTTGAGAGCACCTAATAACAAAAATCCTCTTATAGACTGGGGTTTAGCTCATTTAGTAGAGTGCTGCTACACACTTTCTGAGGACCTCTTTTCAATCCCTAGCACCACAAAACAGGAGAAGGATGTGGCAGTCCACTTTTGAAACAATCAGCCATTGAAAACCCCATGAGGTTCCCTATGTGTCAGGTAGGACTCAACTGCATCTAACAGCAATAATCCTCTCATACAGGAACCTCACTGATTTTTGGTTATTACTGAACTTGTGTACAGTATAATGAGTTTCATTTTGGGTCTTTCATATAAATGCATCATGTACTTTGCCCTTGCTCTCTCCCTCATTAGTATCCTATGCTATTCCCTCTTCCTCTCCCACTAATCCCCTCCCCTTCCCTTCCTCTTTCTTTTTTCTAGTCTTCTTAGATGCACTGTTGCTGTTAGGTGCCATGGAGTCACTTCTGACTCATTGACCCTCAGTGGGTTTCCAGTGGCTGATTGTTTTTGAGGTTGTTTCAGAAGTAGATTATCATATCCTTCTCATATATATATATATATATATATATATATATATATATATATATTTTTTTTTCCTTTTAAGGTAGATCTAGTTTCTTCAGTATTTCTTTTTCTAAGTCTGAATTATTTTGCTTGCGGTGATGATTTCAAGTTCCATCTTTTTCCTACAAATTTCATTATTCTTTATGGCTGAATAATATGCCATTGTGTATAAATACCACATTTCTAAAGTCCGTTAAACTGTTGATGGACATCTGGGTGGATTCCATATCCTTACAATTGTGAAAATTGCTGAAATGAGCATTGACATATGTCTCTTTGGTTTGATGGCTTAAATTCATTTGGGTATATGCTCAAATTCTTAGTTTTCTGAGGAACATCCTTACTGATTTCCATAATGGTTATACTAGCTTACAATCCACCAACGGTGTAGAAGTGTTGCTTTTTCCCCTCCCAAGCTTGCCAGCATTTGTTTTTGTTTGCTTTGTTGATGCAAGTCATTCTTACTGGGGTAAAATCGAATCTCAGTGTAGTTTTCATTTGCATTACCCTGATGGCTAAGGATGTTGAACAATTTTTTTTTCATATAATTATTGGCCATTTGCATTTCTTTTTGTGAGAACTGTCTGTTCAGTTCCATTGCCCATTTATTGACTGGATTATTTGGGAGTATTTCTAGTATTTAATTTTTTTGGTTCCTTATACAGCATAGGTATTAATCCTCTGTCAGATGTCTAGTTGGTGAAGATTTTCTCCCATCCTGGGATCTCTCACTTTATTGATTGTTTCTTTGGCCATGCAGAAGTTTTCTAATTCTATGTAACTCCATTTGTCAATTCTTGGTACTAATCCCTTGACTATTGGAGTCTTTTTAAGAAAGTATTTGCATATGACTATGTGTTGAAGTGTGTTCCCTATGTTTTCTTCTAGTTGTTCAAAAGTTTCTAGTTTTACATTAAGATCTTTGATCCATTTTGAATTTATTTTTGTACAGGGTGAGAGATATGGATCTACTTTCATTCTTCTACATGTTGATGTCCAGTTTTCCCAAGACCATTTGTTGAAGAGGCTCTCTCTTCTCAAATGTATGTTTTTGGCAACTTTGTCAAAGATCAGGTGGCTTTACCTGTGTAGGTTTATTTCTAGGTCTTCTATTCTGTTCCATTGCTCTTCATACTTGCTTTTGTGCCAGTACCAAGCTGTCTTTGTTACTATGGCCTTGTAATATAATTTAATATAATTTGATGGGAGATAGTGTGGTGCTTGTGCATTGAGGAGCCTTACTTTTTTGACTTTATTTAACTTTAATTACTTTCTTTCTCCAAATATAGTCACACTCAGAGTTATGACTTCAAAATATACATTTTAGTGACACAAATATGTTCATTTCATAGTATCCACTTTTCTTTAAAAGGTATTCAGGTTAAATTTCTTTGCATTTTCTATTGTGTGTGTTTACTGTCAGAAGTGCAAGTATCTATCCATTAGCAAATGGATATTCTATGTTCCATTCATCACTAATATCCATTTCGTGTTCCTTTCCACCCTTCTCAATCCTTTCACTGTATCCTCTGGGATTCTTGGTGTGTCATAAACACATTCCCTTTCTTCTCTGAATTTACATCGAAAGTTCTTTACAGTTTCTTTTCTAATTGATCATTGGAAAAACTACTTCCCTCCTAGTGTAGTTTCTTTTTTCCTCCATGCATACATATGGAAGTGCTTGGATGTGCATAAATTGTCCTTCTGCCTCTCCATTCCAACACCCAAACCCATTTTCCTTGGTATTTCAAAACTGTTTTTTGTAAATTAAGTTACCAGACACTTTACTACCTATTAGTCATTGTTGCTGGGGTCTGCCTCATGGGTGAACCAGAGATATAGTCACACAGGGCCTGGTGCTTATATGAGCACCAGGCCTATTTTAAGGTTCTGTTTGTTACTTTCTTGACATTTTTAGTACTATTTAAGCAAAAGCCCTTCATCCTCATTTTTGTACTAGTGCTTGCAAATTATGGAATTGTCCCTATGTGCTGCCATTGTTTAATGCCACTAAACCCTGTTTGTTGACATTTTAGCATCTAGCTCACTGCTTTCTCCATGTCATTATTACTTTGATGATTTGGGGCGACTTCAGTGTTTGTGAAGCTATATCCCAACTTCTTTGGCCTCTTACTTTTTTAACTTGTTTGGCTTCTTCAATCTTCTCTGCCACCCATTAGTGACCCTGCAACAAGGATATATGCCAGATCTTCTCATCCACATTAACCACTTTATCTCCCCAGCTTTGAAATCTAAAAGTTAAGCATGCCAATTCCTACCTCTCACCTTCCATTATTGCAGTTCACTTGTATTAGTTATTCCCACTCTAGCAAGTCATAAAACCTATCAATACTCCCAATCCATTCACCATGCTATTTTTTTCGTTTTAAGTTTATAAATATGAAATAAGATATGTAACTCACAAAGTTATGAAGCATGAGAAAAAGTATTCAGGAGCATTTCACCTGACTTAAAACAGAGCACACAACTAAAACTACTGAATTCAACTTGATTTTCATAGTAAACCCAATGCTCTCCCTCACTAGTAACCAGAGAGCAATAGTTTCCTGAATTATATGCATATCTTCCATTGTTTTCTCTTTTGTATTTATTCCATATATGGATATATTGAACATGGTATCATCTTCTACATAATTTTCTGCAGTGTTTTACCCCATTCAATATCATCCTATACTTCAGTGTTTCCTTCTGAATAGCTATATTAACAAGAGTTAATTTTAGATAGACACATAGGAGTGGGATCTCAGGATAGTAGGATTCAGATTGGTTCTACTATAGAAGACAATATCAAGTTGTTTCCCAAACTGCTTATGTCAATTTACATTTCCAATTAAGTGTATATTTCCATTGATCTACATTCTTCTCAATACTAATGATGGGCATAAAATTATTTTATTAAAATCACTATTTTACAATTCTTTATTATTGACAGTGAACATCTTTACCTAAGTTTAGTTTCATTACTTTTACATCTTTTGTGAAATGCCTGATCAAGTGTTTGTTAATTATTTTTTGAGTTGTTTGTCTTATTCCTTAATGATCCATGAACTGCTTTATGTATGCTGGACATTAATCCTTCAGCAGATAGCATCTTCCAGTGCATGGGTTACCACATAACTCTATGATATCATTTGATAAACAAAAATTCTTAGTTTTAATGTGGCTGAATGAATGGCCAATCCTTTTTTGTTTCCATAAGAAACTGACTAGATTTGCTTAAGGTGATACCTTCTTAAGAAAATCAATAAAATACATCCAAATAACTTTTTCTAACAGATTTACAGTTTTCCCTTTTATATTTATAGCTTTGATACCTCAGGGATTAATTTCTCACTGTCTGGTTTATTGCATTATAACTCAGTGCAATAAAATGAATATAATTTATGTACAACATGTATAGCTATATGAGCTTTGACAAATATGTATGGTTTTATCAATACAATCACAAATAATGATAATGAGTACTTTAATTGATGAATATTTTGTGTCCTGTTTAGCCTAAAACTAAGGTAAAACCTATTATGACCTTATATGCATACATTATCCTGTGAATATATGTATTAATATTGGGGATTAACTATTGATAAAAACCACTAAAATGTTTTTACAATGTATCTAAATCCATTAACAACATTTGAGTGTTGCAATCACTCCTTATCCTTACCACTGCCTGATCTTATCAATTTTTATTCATGTTAGTCATTTGGAGAGGTGTATGTTGTTTGTTGTTGTTAGGTGCCATGGAGTCGGTATCCGACTCATAGCGACCCTACATACAACAGGCGAAACACTATTGTCAGTGCTTCTCTGCTGTTCATAGGGTTTTCAATGGCAGATTGATTATTGGGAGCGGGTTGCCAGGTCCTTCTCCCAAGCCTGCATTATCTGGTGTTCCCAGGCAGTCTCCCATCCAAGTACTAACCAGGCCTGACCCTGCTTAGCTTCCGAGATCTGACGGGATCGGATGCCACAGGGCTACGGCTGCAGGCTGGAGAGGTGTATAGGAGTAGATATTTGTGGTTTTTTTATTGAATTTTTCTAATGACTACAGATATTTAGCATATTTTCATTTTCTTACTTGTCATTTATCTCTTCTTCAGTGAAATAACTTCAAATCTTTTGTTGACTTTTCTTTAATTTGGATGCTTACTTAAATATTATTGAATTTAAATAATTCTCTACATAGTCAGATAATAGTTTCTTATTAGATACATGTGCTAAAAGTCTATTTTTTCAAGCAAATTTAGATTTGAATTTTCACTTCCTTAATAGTGTTGTTGAAAAGTAAAGATGTCACGTTGAAGATAAAAGTGCACCTAACTCATGTCATGATATTCCCAGTTGCATAATAGGCTTGTGAAAGCTGGACAGTGAATAATGAAGGCATAAGAAGAATTGATGTTTTTGAATTATGGTGCTGTAGATAAATATTGAGTATATCATCTCCAAAAGGACTGCCAAAAGAAACAACAGGTCCATTCTAGAAGTATAAGTAGAGTGCTCCTTGGAAACAAAATGGCAAGATTGTTTCTTATATATTTTGGCCAGGTTGTAAGGAGGGACCAATCCTAGGAGAAGGACATCATGTTTGGGAGAGTGACAGGACAGTGAATAAAAGAAGACCCTTACTAGATGGATTGACACAGTGTCTGTAACAATGGCCTTAATCATAAAAAGGATCTTGTGCATGGCAAAGTGTTGGATAGTGTTTCATTCTGTTGTACATAGCCACTGTTAGTTGGATCAACTTGATGGCAACAACCATGACATCAACACCAATAGTATTGTTGGAAGAGCTATAGTTTTAAATTTTGGTAAAGTTCAACCTGTAATATTTTATTTTATGTTCAGGATTATTTTAAAATTATGTCTAATGAATTTTTTACTATCTTCATATCATAAAGATTTTTCTCTCAGATTTCTTCTGAAATGTTAATTTTTTAGTTTTTGGCTTTTTTTGTAGACCTATGATCAATTTGTGAGCTATTTTTTAATGTGATTGAGATTTTATGTTGGTTTTTGTATAGTTTTATTTTGATTTTTCATATAGATATATATCTTCTATAGAATCAATTGTGGGTAATTTTTTCTCAAATTGTCTTTGAAAATTTGCTAAAAATTAATTTGACTTACATATGTGGGTCTGTTTTGGACTTGCTAATTATGTTCTCCTGGCTTGTATGTCTGTCCTTACACCAATGGTTGTTGTTGCTGTTAAGGACCCGCAAGTCCTAGTCCGACTGGTAGCGATCCTTTATATAGCAGGCAAAACAGTATTTTTAGTGCTTCTCTGCTATTCATGAAGTTTTCAATGGCTGATTGTTTTTTGGTAGTGGGTTGCTGGGTCCATCTCCCAAGCCTACAGCACCTGGTGTTCCCAAATAGTCTCCCATAAAAGTACTAACTAGGCCACACGCTGCTTAGCTTCCACGATCTCATGGGATCTGATGCCACAGTGGTATGGCTGCAGGCATCCATTAATGATTAATATGGTTAAAATTTAAATTTTAAAATCGGATAAATCTTTAAATCAGGTGCATAAACTATGGTTTTTCAAGAAATAAATGTCTGTTACAAGTCTGTTGTTTAATATTACAAATTTTATTTCAAAAAATAAGTGGCTAGCATAAGTCCAATGTTTAATGCTACTTATTTTAGATTCAGTTGATGTATTTCTATCAGATATCTTCCTGTAATTTACAGTGCAATTACATCAAAACTAAATTTCAATTTCAAAAAGATCTTAGTATTTAATCTTTTAATTCATTATCACATTAGTTCCTTTTTTATATTATTATTTAATTAGCATTTTGTTGCCTTGCCTTGTTTGTTATAAATATCAGGCAGTTGGTCACTCAGAGTTTAATCAGATAAGCAGAATCAGTGTGCAATAACTATTGTTGTTGTTGTTAGGTGCCGTCGAGTCGAGTCCGACTCATAGCGACCCTCATAGGGTTTTCAATGGCTGACTGTTTCGGGATTGCCTTGGGAGTGGATTGCCAGGCCCTTCTCCCATTTTTGTGGTGCTGGGAATTGAACTCTGGACCTCAGAGACTGCAGTTCAGTGCTCTACCAACTGAGCTAAATCCCAGCCCGTGCAATAACTATAGGGGAGGAGAAATGGGGAGAAGTTGGTCAATTGGTACAGTGTTACAATTGAATAGGAGGAATGAATTTATGTGTTTTATGGTATGGAAAAGTGAATACAATCAATAATAATGCATTATATATCTCAAAATAGTTAGAAGAGACCATTATTCACCATGAAGAAATTTGAAAAAAAAAACTTATGATAGATATATTAATTACCCTTATTTGGTCATCACTATGTACATGAATCTAATCATACTGTGCTCATAAGAATGTACAAATATTATGTGTCAATTAATAATATAATACTACTAAATAAAAAGGATTTAATTGTAAAGGAATCAACTTACATGATTGTGGGGGTAGTCAAGAAAATCCAAAACCTGTAGAGCAGGTCACCATGAAGGTCAAAGCCCTCAGACAGTGTAGGATAGAACTCTTGTGCATGAGCTGAAGTGCTGCACATAGGAGGAATTTCTCCATCAGAGGAGCCTTATCTCTGCTCTTAATGCCTATCTTCTGATTGAATAATGCCCACCTAGATTACCTACAATGTGCAATTTAAATAGAGAGTGTGAAAACATGGAGACTTCTGTGTTAAAAACTCTACTGTATCTGTATTCTAACTCAACTCAACTGTATCCTAAATAATGTACAATTATCACCAAGTGCACTTCCATCAGCCAAATAACCGAGTGAAGATGATGCTAGAACTCTCTAGTAAAGTTACCTGTCTCAGTGACTTCTGGGTAGGGATCCATAGGGTTGAGTGAGATAACATAATATAATTATATGTTCTCGTGCATAATAGAGGAGTGGGGATAATATTAAGGAATACTAACCCTATGAGGGTCATTATGAGTCACATCCAACTCAACAGCACGTAACGACATAATAACAACAACACATGGACTCCTTGGCTATGGATAACTAAATATGCAGCCTGGATTTTACATCTATATGTTTATAGTTGTTTTTCCCCTTGTTTTTGCATTTTGTTGCCAAAGAAACCAAGAATGGCTTACAAAAGACAAATATTGTCCAGCCTCTAAGTAAATCTCTGAGGCTATAAACATGTACAACAATGAAGAAAGTAGCTAAAACTCCTAAAGTCCTAGGACATACTCTTAAATTTTCATTTCATATATGCCCACAAGGAATATTAGAAAAGGAAGACTTGTTCAGATTTTAAGGCCATGGACCATGAAGGATAATGGACAAATGAGTGTTTCTCACAGAACAAAAGCAGGGTCCAAAACAGAAAGTTACACTACTGCTACATAAGGGTCTATTTGCAGTTCTTATCAAGTACAGCTTCATTTTTGCTATAAAATAATTACTTGTATGATTTACATCCTTCCATTTGAAAACTTGACTTTTATCTAGTACCAGGACCCCTATTTCATCATTATGTATTTGGCATTTGAGGATAGAGGAAATATTCATGTGTTCATCAGTAAATTCTTAGACTCCCAGGAGCAGCAACAAAATAGGATGGAAAGGGATCCTGGACTCTACTGTTGTTGCTGTTGTTAGGTGCCATTGAGTCTGTATCTGACTCATAGTGGCCCTACATACAACAGGGGAAACACTACTGTCAGTGCTTCTAAGCTTTTCATAGGGCTTAAAATGGAGGATGGATTTTGGGGAGTGGGTTGCCGGGTCAGTCTCCCAAGCCTACAGTATCTGGTGTTCTCAGGCGGTCTCCCTTCCAAGTACTAACCAGGTTCAACTCTGCTTAGTTTCTGAGATATGATGGGATTTGATGCCATAGTGCTATGACTGCAGGTGTTGGATTCTACTGCATATCATTAAAATATTCTCCCATAGGCAGATGGTGATTGTGTGCAGTATATGTGGATACTGTTTGGCCTAAACAGTGGGCTGTGGCTAAGAACACACATTTTCTCTTGGAATATATTCCCACTTCCTTATGGTTGTCAATTGTTGGGTGCCATGGTGCATGTCTATTATTCCAGTTATTCAGAAGGTTGAAACAGTAGTATCATGTGTTCAACACCAGAGACAGTCTTGGAAACTTAACAAGACTGTCTCAAAAATAAATTAAAAAGAAGGAGCAGCTGGGGGTGCAACTCTTTGTACAGCACTTACCTAGCATGCTCTAGGCCCTGGGTTCAACCCCCTAGTACCACAAAAAGAAAAGATAGAAAGAAGGTTTTCTGAGTCCAGAGTATGTCACAGCATAAAACCACTTGGCAATCTCTAGACTATTAAGTCAGCAGTAAACTTTATCTGATTTAAGTTACTTGAGAAAGACAGGAGGTAGATTTTAAGAAATGCTAAGTAAATCTTATGAGGTCAATTTTCCCACACAAATCAGCTATAAACGCAAGAAAAAAATGATTTAAGAAATCACTATATAAAGACATAGATGAATGAACCAAAACAGATAGATTTTAGAGTGTGGCAAGTCCTTGGGTATAGGAAGAACAATGGATAAGTTCCTATTGTTATTGCTTTTAGCTTGGAGACTGTCCCTGGATCTCAATTTAGGAGAATGATAAGACGTGAATAAACATTCCTAAGTCTATTACCTTGAAGAACCATAGAATGGGGTTTGGAACAACTACATAATTGGGAAATGTAGAAGCAAACCTCGGGAAAGAAAAAGATAGAGCTATGGAGTCTGCACATGAAATCTTCCAAAATAGCTATTTGACCCCTAAGCTATGTATGCACTGAGCAGAATCAATTAAGGATGAAAATCTTGAACTGGGATATCAGAGTTTAGGGTTTGAGTTCAGACAAAACCAACTACTTGCTAAAGCACAAGAATACCAACAATAAAAATCAATAATTTTTAAACAAATGTAAGATAATCCAGATTCTTCACAACATATTGTTGAAATGTTCAAGGTCCTATCTAAAATAATCAGATATATGGGGAAAAAGGAAAATGAAACTGATTTAAGAAAGCAAACAATATTGGAGTCTAACACTGAGCAGTTACTGCAATCTTGCTTGAGGGCATAAAAGAAAATATTCTCATGATGAATAATAAAATAGAACATTTCAACAGATAAGTAAATACTACTGAAAGTTCCAAGGGGAGTGTCTATAACTGAAAATTACAAAATCTGAAAAATTTGTTTTTTTAAAACATGGCTAAGTGTGGAGAAAAAATTTAAGAAAATAGAAATCAGTTGTATAGATTAACAAATAGCATAAAATATAAAGGAAACTGACAAACAAAAATGAAGTTGAGCACCAGGATGCACACCCATAATCCCAGCAAGGCAGAAAGCTGACACAGGAATTTTCACAAATTTGAGGCTGGAGGCAGCCTGCACAACATAGTGAGACCCTGGGTCAAATTAAAGCAATGTGCAAAAACATGCTGATGGTGGAGTTCAGGGGTCCAGTTGTTGCCTATCATGTACACCATCATGGGATCAACCCCCACTACTAAAGAAAGGAAAAAGGGATTCAAAAGGTAGAGAGACTCTTTGAGTCCTCTGGTGCAATATTTAACAATATTTAATGCTTCAACATACATATGATGAAGTCCCAGAGATCAGTATAGAAAATGGGGGTGGCAAAAAACTTTTGAAGAAGTAATAGTACGTTTTTTTGTTTGTTTGCTTCTGTGTTTTGATTGCTTGCTTGTTTTTGCTTTGTTTCTTTTACCAAGTTGTTTGAATGCCAAGTAAAACAAATGAAAAGGAAGCCACGCTTAAGCACAATATAGTAATTGATTAAGATAGAAGTAAAAGTTAAATGGAAAATCTTCAAGACAAAAAGCATTTTAAAAGACACACAGGATACAGGGGAATGAAAATCTGAATGATTGCTGACTTCTCATCAAGGACAATGAAATGACATTTTCAAATCCTGAAAAAGAAAAGAAAAGAAAAGAAAAAAAGAATCCAGAGCCTAAAACTATACAACTAACAAATTTATGTCTAAACTAAGGGTAATATAAAGAACTGTTAGATAGAAAAATCACACTCCCAAAAAACAATCAGCTATTGAAAACCCTATGAACAGCAGAGAAGCACTAACAATACTTGCTGTGAGTCAGCCACTGACGTGATGGCACTTAACAACAACAAAGATAAAAAAATCTAAAAGAATTTGATGAAAGCAGATTTCCATTGCAAAGAACACTAAAGGAAATTTGTCAGGTTGGAAAGAAATAATATGAGAAGAAAATTTGAATCTTCTTCAGAAGGATACATATCAGTGGTAATGGTAATTATAAAATTAGATGGATAATTACAATTTTTCTCTTAATTTCTAAAAATATATGACTTCTCAAAATATAATACTACTGTTAGTGCTGCTCTACTAGTCTACTAGGGTGTCCAATGGCTGATTGTTTTTTGGGAGTGGGTTGCCAAGTCTTTCTCCTAAGCCTGCAGCATCTCGTATTCCCAGGCTGTCTCCCATTAAAGTGCTAGCCAGGTTCAACCCTTAATTTCCGAGATCTGATGGGATCAGATACCACAGTGGTAATGGCTGCTGGCTATCGTGTACTTAGGAACTATATTATAAAGGATGAATGAGAGTTAGATAGATTTAAACTCTTTTAAATTTCTCATATTTGACTTGCTTCAAAGTACAAAGTTAAAAACTTTAACAAATGAAAACTTTATATGAAAAAAGTTAAAACCTTTTCAAAGTTCGTAGATTCAACAATGAAAACTTTAAGTGAAATTTTAAGAATGTGTGTTGTAATCTCTAGAACCACACATTAGTTTTCTAAAGATCTCGAAACAGAGTACCATACACTGAGTAGCTTAAAACAGCAAAAATTTACTATCCTACACTTGGAAGCTTGAAATCAGAAATCAAGGTAGGGAGAATTGTGCATTGCCTATCATAGCTTCTGGTAACTTCTGGCATTGTTTGACTTTCAGATGACATTATCCCTATGTCTTCATATAATCTTTTGTCCATGTCTCTTTATAATCAAATTTTCCATTTTATAAGGATACCCATTGTGTTGGTTTAAAGTTTCTCTTAAGGACAGCATTTTAAGTTGATCACATGCTAAAATCTTATTACAAAATAAAGTCTTAATCACAGGTACTTAGGTTTAGGGCTTCAATGTCTTTTGGGGGGATGCAACTGAATACATAAGGGGCAGCTACTAAAAAATGATGTGAAAAGATTTACATAAATGCCAATATATGATTTAAACCATGGTATTTTAGGCGCTTCCTCATGCATGTATTCTATTTATAGGGTAGTATAAATAGTGCTACTCTTATTCCCTCTTACTGATTGTTTTAGTTACATTTCCATTGCTAGGACAAAATACCTGACAAAAACAGCTTAAAGGAGGTAAGATTTTATGTTCACTCACAGCACCATGATCAGCTGGCTTCATTGTTTTTATGCCTGTGACAAGGCAGAGTCACGTTAGAAGATCATAGCAGAAGAGGGCTAGTCACCTCATGTCAGCCAGGAAGCAGAGAGCAAGAAGGAGTCTCTGGGGACAAGATCTACTCCAGTCACCCATTTCCTCCAACTATGACCCAACTCCTAACAGTCCATTCAACCCTGGGATCATCAATGGATTAATTTGTTGATGAGGTTAGTTCCCCCATGATCTAGTCACTTCACAATGGCACCACCAGCTAGGTACCAAACCTTCAATACATGAGCCTCAAAACCATAACACTGATCAAAACCTTGAAATTTTGGAAAATTAAGGAGCCTTCTTAAAGTTTCACATCTAATAGGTGATTCACCTTCATTGTGATTTCAAAACATACAATTTAATCACTCAACAACATGATGTGTAAGAAGCTCATTGTCAGAGTCTTGAGTATGGCTGGACTAAAAGTAAAATAAAGGAATTTAGATTCTTCATCCAGAAATTATTTAATAATTATAGCTGCCTCTTCTTTCCCAGTTTGCAGCAATCTATAAGAATAGATCTCCATAGGGAACTCATGGTTAAGGAAGTTGATTAATTTTTCAATGGAAGTGACAGTTCCACTAGATATAATTCACTTAGACTTCTAGTAGACTTTTAATACAATGCACATCAAAGTCTAATCCATAAGGTTAATGTAGAAGGGGTGGTGGAGAAAGAGTCAATTGGATAAACATTTTACAATGGCTTTGGTAATAGAGGGCAAAAAGTCTGGGGAAAGTGGCCTTGACACTGGTCATAAAGATTAATCCATGTCAACCTTAATCTACCTCATGTGTCAGTTACCTGGGAATGTTGGAAATGTGCCATATTCAAAATATAGACATATATAAGATTTTTCTGGAGACAATCAACATGTCTTTTATGAAATCTGAGAAAACAAGATGGAAGTTGGGGTATTAAGAAGAGTAAGACAATCTGCAATTAGTCTCTATTTAATAGAGAAATGTTTATTCCTAGGGTAACGTACATGTCAGTTTGCCTGTGATAATCTGGTTTTATACACATTTTCCTGCACAATTACCAATAGAAATCCCTTTCACCCTGATAATAACAACAGATTATATGGTGATTCTGCTGAGCATTTACTATTTGCCAGACATTGTGTAACATATTTGCCAAGGCTCTAAAAGGTGAAAAAATAACTCATTGTCAGTAACTACAGCATGATGCCATACAATGAACTAGAAATCAGGAGAGAGGAAAATGTTATTCTTGGATGCATTTTCAGGTCATCTGTCCTGGTCACAATTTATTCCTTTATTGAATAAGTGGGTAGAATTAAGTACAAACTGAAATACTCTGTCTTTCAAAGACACCCTGTATCTTCTCTGTTATCCTCAAATGCCTCACACATTACATTGTCAGCCTGAGATTTTTTTCCTGGTTAAGAACCTTTCTTATCTCCTTATCAAAATTGTCTCCTCTTACATCCCATTCCATCTGTGAAACTTTCCACTTCTTTGTTCTAACTCAATGACATCTCTGAGGTCAAAATGTATTCAGTGTTGTATATGATTTACCTTTCAGGGATCTGGAATGAGTTGGAGTCAGAAGACTTTGAGTCCTCACTGCTCTATTATAATCATTTATTTTTAAGGGAATCACTTCCTTAGAAAAGTCTTTAACTGGCCTGCCCAAGGATGAGAATATTCTTTAAGATCAGCTAACTACAATTTATCAACTTCTTATAAGAAAAACTACTGTTGAGCATCCAACAGATACTGTCTTAGTTGTGCTGACAAAACAGTAAGATATGTAGGATAGCTCATATCTTTTTTTTAACATACTGGGAACTGAGGTTTCAAGGTATTTGGTAACATATCCAAAGTGGCTTAGTTATTAAGTAATAAGTAGGAAACCAGAATTTAAATTTGAGCTCCTGCTTTAAGTGATGATACTGTGTTGATTTCATATGTCCTTGCTTCTTTTTTTTTTCTTCCAGCACTGGGGATTGAATCCAGGACCTTACATATGATATGCAAGTGCTCTACCACTGAGCCAGATCCTCATTTCTGTCTTTGCTTTCTTAAAGGGAGCATCATTCCTTTTCAAAGAGGCAAAGTTTATGACAGTACCTACATGAAATCTCTTCTATTTCCCAAACTTCTAGTGCAATCATAAAAATTATCAAGGAAAATATTTAGTTCCTTGATATTTTCCTAAACTATTTTTTAATTTATTTTTTTTTAAGTGGAGGTTGAACCCAGGGCTTCATTCATGGTAGGGAAATGCTCTATTACTGAGCCACATCACTAGCCTCATTTATTTATTTATTTATTTATTTTATTTTGAGACAGTATCTCACTAAGTTGTGCAAACTGCCTCTGGCCTCATATTCACAATTGTTCTGCCTCAGCCTCCTGAGTTGCTGGAATTCCAGGCATGTGCCATTGCTCCTGGCTCACATTTTCCTAAACTTTACAAGAAGAGAAGATCTCATAAATGTGAAATCTAGAATCTTATGAGATCTTATGAGGACCACAAAGCAATGTGACTGGGAGCAAAACTTACTTGTGTCATCAAAAATCCTTTTATATTAGCTCTTTCCAAATTAGCTTTCAGAAGCCCCAAGTCCTAATTTGGTTTCTATATTTAATTTGTGCATTTCCTAGAACCTGGATCTTCCCTTTTCTGGGCCCAATTTCTATGCCACTAAATACAGAATACAATCCAGATCATCTTTAAGTGTTCTAGCAGTTCTTATTCTAGAATTCTGATATTACATGCTTCTTTTCTGCTAATACTCATTTCTGCCAAGAGAAGAAAGGAGTACATTGGAAAATTATAAGTCATTTGGTGATTATCAGAAATGTGTGTATTTTCCCCTTTAGTTACAAAAATGTTTCCATTCATTTCTGATGGACTACACAGACATAGGGTATGTGGAGCTAGGGTCACAATCTCTGTTAGGATCAGCCTTTTTGAATTCCATTCTAAATATGTATCAAATTTCCACCAAAAGGTGTGATTGCTACAAGAGAGTGGCAAAGAGGGCAGGTAGTCTGTGGTCTTGCCAATCATAGAAAAATTAAATATCAATGCTAAAGTAAAGAGTTTCCCAAAGACCCAGACTCTGAATATTATGGTAAAATTAGCCGATAGGAAAAAATAAATGAATCAAATAAAGGCAGGCTTGTGAGAGGTTTTAGGAGTATGCTATCTCCCTTCTCTAAGACCTAATACTCCTATGTGACTCAGGATGCAGTCTCTGTGATTAAGCACCAAAGTCTTCAGTGGTGGAATCCTTTTGCATATGAGTGGCAGTCATGTAATCCCTCATTTTTTAAAATTTTAAGATGATATATTACTTGTATCAGGTCATCTAATCCAGGATTCATGATTTAGTACTCATTGTGATGGTTAATTTCTTATACCTAATTGATGCAGTTAAGAGATGTTCAGAAATCTGGTAAAATATTACACTAAATATAGAGAAGGGGGTGTTTAATCTTAGAATCTGTAGCCTGAACAAAGGCAATCTATCCTTATCAATGTGGACAGGTATTATCCAATCTGTTTAGGGTCCCCATGTTTAAAAAAACGGCAGAGGAAGGATGAATGCTCAGTCTTTCTGTTCTTAAATTGGGACTTCCATCTTCTTCTACCTTCTGATATCAAAACTTCTGGTTCTTGGACCTTTAGACTCTGAGACTTACACCATTCACAACCCTTTTTCTCAGGCCTTTGTACTGATGTACAAAACTTTCTTTGCTTGTTCTCCAGCTTTCAGACAGTATATCATGGGACTTTTTGGCCTTATATTCATGTGAGCTAATTCCTATAATAAATTTATATATATACATTATATACATATATATGGCTATATCTATGTCTATGACTATGTCTATATCTACATCTATCTATATCATCTATATCTCTGTATCTGTATCCTACCAGTTCTGTTTCCCTGGAGAACATTCACTAATACCCTCTTTTAGCTCCCTATTTACTTTGACTAATAGAAAACTCAGTGCTGAGTTTTAAATCCCTGTTTCATACCTTTTCCTTAGCCAATTTTGCAAATTAAATGGAACAAAATAACCAATCCAAATTGTGTTAGCTTAGTGTATCAAACAGATTAAAAGCTTGTCCCTTCATGTATAAGATGTCAGAAGGCAGGCTGACTGAAACTACCATGGAGGTCCACAGAGTACTCGGTAATTCTTCCTCCAGCTTGCCATTCTGCCATGCTTGGCTTGTGGCAGAAAAATCCCTCATCCTAATGAGCCAAAAAGCCTACTACAGGTCTAACAATGTGTTTGTATTTCAGGGGGCAAGAATAAGGAAGTGTAAAATGGATACTGGGGGTAAGAAGGCAACCATAAGTCTCTGGAATGAGTTCTGAGGAGTTATCTTTTAGTTTATAGCACAAACTCTCTCTCTCTCTCTCTCTCTCTCTCTCTCTTTCACACACACACACACACACACACACACACACACACACACACACACACACACACACACAGAGCCATGGTATGATTTACTTCCTTCTCTTGTTCCATCTTTCCCAAACACATTTAGTAATTTGAAATGTGTACACTAATGTTCTAAGTCCAGAGTATGAGAAAGCCTATGTATGAGCTGATGTAAAATTTTTCATTGATAATATCGGTACCTACAGATGGGTGAGAATCTGTTTTCTGAGCTATTTCTTACCATTCCTAGTGCAGAAATATAAAACAGGTACAGCTTGTGCCATGGACCAGCCTTTTCTTCCCACTTATCCTTCACTGGAGGGAGTTGTTTGCTCCACCCTATCTCCTCATCTTCCTATTAAATATGACCTGTGCTAAAACACAGAGTTTTTACATGTAATTAGTCATGTTGGGAAACACTGGACTCAGCTATCCTCTTCCTTTTCAATATGAAGAAAATGAAGCTCAAAGAGAGGAGATGACATGTCAAAGGTCATGCAATAAATTAGATACATATCATCCTATAGCATCCTATACCTCAGCACACAAACGTGATGTTAAGATAACTGTTTGACCCAGTAGACAGATTGTCTGGAGTTAGTTATTTCTTTCTACTCACTACTTATGTGCTCTTAGGCAAGCCAATTAAGTTCTTCGTGCCTTTGTTTTTCTCCTCTGTAAGATGTGAACTTGAATAGTTCTACTTTCAAGAGGGTTTAGGTGGAAATTGAATGAGAAGATGTGTGCAAAACATTTTGCACAATATTTGGCCTGTAGTTAGTGCTTAATAAGTTTTGGCTAAGATTCAAGAAATGGTAGAATCAGGTAAACAATAAATCAATGATTACAATGTGTGAGATTGACTTTGTCCTAAGTTTAGAGGTAGCAACTACCTCTGGGGGCCTACAGGAAGTGAGGAAGCATTTGCAGAGGAGTCTGCATGATTTCTCTGGCCAAGCATGCTTGCTTAGTAACTTAAAAAAAAAAAAAAAAAAAAAAAAACTGCTGTCCTAGCTGCTAGCTGGAATTGAAAGATACAGTGATGGTTAGAGGGCCTATTTAGTAAGAGCAAAAAATAAAAATGCACTGGGAGTGAATCATTTGTCTGCACACAGAAGGCTGAGTCAGGGAGAATGGACTGTCACGTAGGCCGGTTGAGCTGAAGCCAAAAACACCGGATGATGATTGCTGGGAGAGACATTTACAAACCAAGCACTGGAACTCTCTGTGCCCCCACCTCCTCCCCAAGTTCAGTTTTCTAAATAGCACCCTCAGTTAGAATTACAGAGAAATGAGCACAGAGTGGTAAGAGAAGGAGAAATCCTCCAGTGACCTACACTGAATTAGTGCTGGCACTAGGGCATCCTGCCCAAAAAGCCATGTCAGATAGGGAAGATAATCTTCACTCAATATGAGAAACAATGTGCTAAAACTCCTGACTCCTCAATGACACAGAAGCTCCTCCTAGAAGTAATGATTTCTCCATAGATACAGGGTTTCAAGCAAACACTGCAAAAGTACACAGTGACAGTGTGTGCATTAAAGTTACAGCCAATTTTGATGATCTTCAACTCTGGAGCTCCATCATTTTCATGTCAAGTTGAATGAAAAACAATTATCCAAACATTTACTTTCCTAACTGAACATTGCAAAGATTTTGTGGCTAAATTCATGGTGATCATCATCATCATTATCATCATCATCATCATCATCATCATCATCAATTATTACTAAGAAGCTTCTTTGTAGGAGATAATGTCCTAGGTAGTATAGAAGAGAGAGTTCACTGAACATAGTCTCTGTCTTCACACCCTTGAGCGTGACTACATTTCATTGTTGGAATAGTCATTTTTTCTTCCCTCCAGAAGGCAAAATATCATTTATTGGTAACTACTTCCCAGGCTTTCTTCTAGTCCCTTGGGATGCAGCAGTGAACTCAGGTTCTCAAGGAGAAAAGACAGCTACTTTAGATTTCTGAGATCAAGAGCTGTTCTTGGAGCAGACATAGTCAAGTGACAACAGAAGTACAAGAGGAAATTTGTACACTTTGCTCATGTGTTGTCAAAAAGGAGAGAAAGGATGTCTGGTGTCTAAAAGAATGAACAAGAAGTACAGATTTCTCCAGGGAGTGGAAGCAAAGGGTTGAGGATGGCGAATTAGGAAATCTTCTTTACCATAGGTAGTAAGTACTGTTGGTGTCAAATCCAGGTTCTTCCTACCAACTGGTGGACCCACTCCTCAGATTCTGTAAGTATTGGCTGCTAATGACTCACTGGATTCCTTCTGTTAGGTAAAAGGAGTCACCACCTGAAGAAATCTAAGAAGCTATATCTCCCCCACATTGTGGTTATTGTTGTGTGCCATGGAGTTGTGTCTGACTCATAGAGACCCTTATAGGGTTTTCAAGGGCTGATTGATTCGGGATTGCCTCAGGAATGGATTTCCTTGTCTTCTCCCATTTTTGCGGTACTGGGAATCGAACTCAGGACCTCAGAGACTGCAGAGCGAGTCTCTACAAACTGAGCTAAATCCCAGCCTCCATCTCCCCCACAGGATGTCCTAAAGACATATGATATATGATGATATATGATGATATAAGATATATGATATATATTGAGATACAAAGACTGGTGCTCTTAGTATGTTGTCAAACTAGCTCTACATGCAATTCATGCTCCCTAGGATCTGTTTAAAGTTAGGGTCCAGCTGAAAGAACATCTTTGTTTTGCTGCATCCAATTCCCTTTCCTGCCTCCCCAACTCCTGTACAGATTTCTATGTTGTATTTCCCCCAATAAGCAACTTACATCAATCCCCAGCTCAGGCTCTGTTTCTAGGAAGCCCAACCTAAGACATTTCTGACTTTAATTTTGTTGTTTCCTTTATCAAATTGTTATTTGCAACAATGCTAAGAATTTGTTTGTATATCTTGATTGGAATAAAGGACTGTTTACCAAGGACTCTCTTGTTTAATTGCACACTTCATGATGTTCTCATCATATAGAGCCGACATTATTTAATCTGGTTGCATCCATGTATCTTGAGAAAAAAATTAATACTTGTAGTCTTAATAACATGCAAATCAAAATTTTCCTTTAAAAATCTTCCAAAATTAATGCTGTGAAAAGTTCTTATAGCCACACATTCCAAAAGATAGCATGCTATATTAACTTCCAGTTAACAACTTTCCTCTTATACATAAATTACTGGGCACAGAACTCTCATCTTTATTAAACATATTAGGAAACTAGAGTCCTCAGATTCTAAGAATCTTGTAACAGAGACTCATAGAACTAGACCCACAGTCAGTCTTCTGATTATTACCCTCATGTACTTACTACTATTCCAGTATAAAGGAAAATATTGAGTGCCCATGATACCATCTTTCCTTTCCATTCCTTTCCTTGTTCTTTCTTTCCTTCCTTCCTTCTTTCTTTCTTTCTCTTTCTTTCTTTCTCTTTCTTTCTTTCTTTCTTTCTTACTTTCTTTCTTTCTCTCTCTCTCTCTTTCTTTCTTTCTTTCTTTCTTTCCTTCTTTCTTTTCATTGAATATTTGAATTCTACTAGAGACCAACTAATATGCTGTCATGAGTTTCCCATGAGAAAGCATTATGATCCCTACTTAGCTATCCCAGAAAATCAGACATATTGGATCTCTCCAACCCAGAGGCAGTAAGGAAAGAATCAAGTGGTAGGACAGGTTCAAAAACCTGATTTCTATGGACTGTTACCATAGTTCATATAGTAGAAAAACTAGAAAAAAAATCCCATGAGACTTGCATGCTCAAACTAACATCCCACAGAATCCCCCACCTCCCCACTTCAGGAGACTCAAGAAATTCTATCTTTTAAGGCTACACTTTTTTTCTCTTGTGCACTGTTGGGATTAACTTCATTTTTCATGATTCTTAGATTGGCTGCCAGAGTTTTCTTTCTTCTAAGTTGAAATTAGGTATTGTTTTTTGTTATAAGGCTGTTGTATATACATTAACACACATGTTGGCTCAGGATGACATGGGGAGTTGGAAGGGTCAGATGAAAGAGAAGAACAGAGGAATTGTTCCAAGGAGTACAACTGTAGGGCCTCAATAATCCAGATTCAAGGTAATTCTATTATAGGTCACTACTCAACGTTAATTTAATGTATGCATTTTATAAGTTTGGCAGAATGTTTAGGGTATGAAAAAATGGAAGTACATATAGCATGCTTATTCTGACCTTACATTCCTACTCTGTGGCACAAGACTGGGCACTCACCAGTCAAAAATTTATTCACTGAATGTTTGACTTTTTCATTCTATTTGAAGACTAACTTGCATGTCAAACACAATGGAAGATATCATAATTGAGAAATAAATTATTTTCCAGTGATATACAAGTGCAGAGATGGGAAATGTTCTTTTAAAGATGAAGTTTGCCTGAAGGTAAGAAACTTCAGGCAGACCTGGCTTAATTGTATGCAGTGCATCTAGTTAAGTGTATCAAGTGAGCAATAGACTTAACTTTTCTAGTTTCCAGTTCCTCTGAATATAAAATAAGAGGTCAACTCAGGTGATTCTGTACTATGGCTCCTTGAAATTCTTAGTGAAATTTTTAATGACTCCTTGAAATTTAACATCTTCTGAATTGAACTAAGTTCTACACTCTGTAGAAGTTTCCTTGGCCCTAAAAAACAAATCCTCTGGGGCTTGCCTTCCATTGAAACATCTTCTAAAGTAAGTGTGCATTTCTCCTACATATAGAATTTGGTGATGGGCAGGTTGCCTAAAAAGATGTTTCATTGCAATTAGTTTTCTTTACTCCCTGACAGAGGGTTTCAGAGCCCAGAGGCAACTTCCAGCAGGATAAAAATACTCTGCACTGTCAGTAAAAGATATTCTTATGTAACATGTGCTGATTTCTTTCTCCCATTTTCCAAGTACTCAGAGGAATGGTAAGCTTTGCTGACATCCCCAAGCAGGTCAGCACACATTAGTGCTTTGCTGCCCTGTCTGATGTAACCAGAACATTGCTGATTTCAACTATTCTCTGGTAAGTTGCTGAAGTGAATGCCAGGTCAAGGGTAAAGATTATGTTCATTTTTGTTTATAAGTGCTCTTTCATTTAAAAGTCATATTGAAAAATAATAAAAATACTTTATTAAATGTCCCCTGACCAGGGGACGTTTGGCAATGTCTAGACATTTTTCTTTATCAGAGCTAGGAAAATGGCACTGATATAGGTAGAGGCCAGAGACAGGGCGAAAATCCCAACAGAGAGCAAGACGGCCTCACACATCTCCTAAATTTGGAGTTCAGTAAAGCTTTCTTAAAATTAAATTAGATATATGATACATGTGAGCACACGAGTGCACCCCCCAACACACAAACACACACTAATATAGTGGCTAATTTTATTTTCTGCTATTCTTTACATATTTTCCTTCATAAGGAAACATGAGCTATATTTGCATAATTACATATAATTAAACATTCACATATCCATACACTCACATATACTTTACATTATAATTACTAATAATGGAGACCTCCGGGACCCTGGAGGAAATGGGAGAAAGGAAAAGCCTCAGGCGCTTTTGCCTTCCAGGGGCAAACACCTGTGTTGGCGGTCTCAGTGGTCATGAGGACATAGTTCTTGCTTTGTTGATGATCAGAAGGAGAGCGGGTCCTTTCTTTGTTGATGGTAGCAGCAGGAGAGCGTTCTTTCCTCACCAAAGGTCCAGGTGAGAGAGCAGGAAAGCTGTTTCCTCATTGGTGGTCTGGGCAAGAACGGGGTCTTTCCTCATTGGTGGTCGAAGATCTGGACCAAAAAGGTCAAGCTGTTTCTTTGCCGATGGTCCAGGGAGAGGAAGGCGAAAAGGTCTTGCTTAGCTGATGGTCTGGGTGGTCTTTCATTTTTCTTAATGATCTTTCCATATCTATTTTTTTATTTATTTACTTTTTGCAGTACTGGGAAGTTGAACTCAGGGCCTTGGGCATGCTAAGCACGTGCTCTACCACTGAGATGCATTGCCAGACCTTTTTGTTTAGTTTTTTCTAATTTTGACACAGGGTCTAACTAACTTGCATAAGCTGACTCTGGCCTCAAATTTGGGATCCTCTTGCCTCAGCCTCTTGAGTGTCTGTGGACAGATATGCACCTCAGTACTCAGGACTAATTTTCATTTTAATGGCTGCCTATCCATTGGGCTGATCTACTGTAAGAGTCAATATTATTATCATATTATTGATCATTTAGCTATTTCTAACATATTCCCTTATTTTAAATAACTTATTATGGCATATTTTCAGGGATGTAAATTACTGTGTCAGCAATATGATTGCTTGCTAAACTTCTCAAAGGTTTTCCACAGTTAATATTGAAAACTGGGATATCATTTAAGTGATGTGACCAACATGATTTAAAGAGTACCTAGCAAGGACATAACACAAAATTAAGTATTGAACTTTGTGTATCTCATAATAAATGTGATTGAGAAGAACAAGTCAAAAATCTTGGATTATTTACTGAATTCCTTGGATTATTTACTGTTTCCAATTTCTAAACTTGTGTTTATTCCCCCCAAACAGAGAGGATAAATCCAATCTCTTGCTCCCATCTTTCTAATTTTCCAGAGAAACATGTATGTGTATTACAAAGTTCAGGGAAGTTACAGAACTATGCATAAGATGCCTCAAATATCTCTATAGTTTTATTCCCAGTTCGAAAAGAAGGAAAAAGTGAGAAATGGAGATCATCCTGGAAATCACATTAGAAATACACAATGATGTAGACTATGGGGAGAAATCACTTTTCCCAATGATGGTCCTTTTCTTGCTCAAAAGTAACTTTTTGATATTCTAACACTGTATTTTTCTAAATTTACCCCATTCTGACTTCTATCATTGTACCTATATGAGCCCTACTGAATTGTCCCTTTTCCCTTGAATTGTACATTTTTTTCTGGTTAAAGAAGAGCCAAAGAAGTGATTTGAGAAATGCTTGAATAGACAAAGTTAGTGAGGGTCAAGGCAGTGTTATAAAGATAAGCAATCATCTACTTGGCAAGACTGCAGAGGGCTACTCAAACTAAGTGGAATATAGGTTAGTCCATGTGTATTAAATATGAGTCAATTGCATAAGCAGCATAGGGGAGATGGACTCCCAGGTGAGGGGAAGTGTGCAGAGAAATGGGTGGGCTCAAAGAAATCCAGCACTGCCTTCAAAATCCTCACAATGTCCTCCTTGCACAGAGCCTTTGCTGATGCTGCAAGGAGAAAGTGATCTCTCCCACTTTATAACACAAAAGATACCAAATAGCATCCCTTTTGTGGGGTACTTCATTTTCCATTTTTAAAATTTTACTCCATATATCTTTGATGACAGGAGACACTTCTCTTTCATTGTCCTGGTCTCACACAGAAGCCAACACTATATCTCTTTTTTATCCTGTCCCTTTATTGGTAAATGATGGTGGGGTAAACAGTAACACAGCATTGGCTTTTTACATTATGTAACTATTACATCACTTTTGGTTACACTTTTATCAACTTCCAATGTTTATGGAGCCTTTTGACTAATATGAAGTAAAACTCAAATGCATATTTGGGTTATAGTTCCCCTGTTTTTCCAATGGACTCCCAAAGTTGCATTTTTTTTACATTGAGATCTTAAAGAGAGTGATTGTCATTAACTATTTTTAACAAAATGACCAATGAATGTGAATTTGCTGAATAAAATTGTGTAATTAAATAAAGACCAAAGGCATTGACCTTTCCATTATGCAGATTAGGTTTGCAGATATATGATTTGGTTTGAAGGTTTGTTGTTGTTAGGTGCCTTCAAGTTGGGGTGACCCTATGTACAACAGAACATTCCCTAACATTATGCCATGCCCAACACCATGTCAGTGCTTCTGTGCACTGACATAAATACATAGGGGGTTTTCAATGGCTGATTATTTCAGGAGTGGGCTTCTAGGTCCTTCTACCATTTTTGTGGTCCTGGGGATAAAACTCAGGGCTTCACAGAGCACAGGGTAGTGCTCTACCAACAGAGCTAAACCCCAGTTGGAAAGTTACAGAGAGAAAGATTCTGTTTTCTACAGCTATCTCGCTTTCTTTCCTCCTCCTCCTCCTCCCCCTCCTCCTCCTCCTTCTTTTTCCCCTCCTCCCCCTCCTCCTCCTTCTTCTTCTTGTAGTACTTGGGAGTTGAACCCAGGGCCTCACACATGCTAGGAAAGTACTCCATCACTGGGCTGCCCCTCTAACCTCTATTTTTATTTTTTATCTGGAGACAGGGTCTAAGTTACACAAGCTACCTCTAGCCTTGGACCTGTAATCCTCTTGCCTCTACTTCTCAAGTCGCTGGCATTACAGGCATGTGCCACTGTGCCCAGCTGATTCCTATAATTTTCAGTGTCACACACAAATTTGAAATCTTTGTCCTTAAAAATTAGGATAGAGAAAAAGAGGAGATGAAAGATTCCAAAGAAGAAGTCAGTGAGGAGGAAGAGTATGAAAGAACTGTTGTTGTTGTTAGGTGCCCAAGAGTCGGTATCTGACTCATAGTGACCCTATGAAAGAATACAGGCTGTATTAATCATCTATTGCTAGCTTGGTGTGGTGGAGCTCACCTGTCATCCTAGCAACTCAGGAGGTGGAGGCAGGAGGATCACAGGTTCGAGGTCAGAGGGAAACTACATAACTTGGTGAGACTTTGTCTCAGTTAATAAAAAAATACATAAAAGGGTCTGGGGAGCAGCTCAGTGGCAGAACATTTGCAAAGTACATTCAAGGCCCTGGGATCAGTGCCCCAGTACTGAAAAAAAAATGATATAGCATAATATATTTCCTCATAACTTAATGGCATGAAATAATAAGCATTATCTCACAGTTTCAGTGTGTTCGAAGTCCAGCAGGGCTCAATGGAACCCCCTCACATAAAGACTCTCTTAAAGCTGCAATTAAAGTCCCAACCAGGTTTCTGTTATCCCCAACCTCAAGTAGATGAGGGTCTTGTAGGCTCGCTTTATGGCTACTTAAAGGTCTCAGATCCTCCATGGCTGGTACTGGAAGCTTAAACTCCTTGCCACATGGCAAAGGGAGGGCCTGAGCAAGATGAAATCCATGTCCTTTATGAAGCATCATAATGACATCCTGTGATTGTTACCATATTCTACTTATTAGTAGGTCCAGCTTACAATCAAAGAGAAGGAATTGCACAAGTACATGAAGACCCGCAGCAGGGGGTCCCTATGAGGCAACATAGAGAATGCCTCTCACATGGGAAAGCAAAGTAAAATAAAAGACAGGGCAATAAGATTGGTTTTAAAAATTAAGGAAAAAGATAAAGCTGGTGGAAACAACTGAAGGAAAAGAAGAAAGGAAAGAAGACAGCAAAGTACAAATCAAAAAGAAGGCATCAAAAAACAAGTGTCTCTACCCACACACGTCTCAGTTTAAGTCAAACAAGGGGCCTCAACACCGCAAAAATAATGGTAAAAGGGTGTGGCAAACCACTCCAGAAATAATCCCCAAACAATCCGCCATTGAAAACTCGATGAATAGCAGAGAAGCAGTGACATAGTGCCAGGCACAGCACAGTGTTGGGGAGTGTTTCATTCTGTTATACATAGGGTCACTGTAAGTCAGACCAGACTCTATGGCACCTAAAAACAACATTTTTTTATCTTGACATCATACAAATGAGAGCGAAGAATCTCCCTGGAGAAATTGTCTTCAGCATAAACCCCCCTCGATGAGCATGCGCAGCCATGGAGGACACACACTGAGGTTTAAATTCCACCTCACCACTGACTTGTCTCAAAGCGCCTGGACCAAGCTTTTAAAAAAGAAATTTTGATTCTCTACCCTTGGGGAAAACGTGCTGCAAAATTCTTGACCTTTTCTAGTGTTTCTAGGGGCCAAAAGTGTTTAGAGAAGTGAAAAATTCAATTTTTCTGCTTGACTTGTCATTGAGACCTCAAAAAGAATAGAGAGAAAGATAGATCATTGTAAATATCTTCATGGTTTCGTTCCAACTCACTAAGAGAAGAGAAATATTGTGAAACTGAAACCACCCTGCTGCCCCATGCTGGATAGAAATGACAGTTACTTTTGGACTTGAATGGGCATTGGCCCTAAATTGGTCATTAAAAACAAAAAACAAACAAACAAAAAGTAACCTTTCAGTTGCTTTAACATTGTATTATTGTAAGTCATGTATAACTCTATACCTTTTACAAATTTAAAGTTTTAAGTAATCTTGTATGTTTATCATAAAACAAAAAGAAATAGGTGAATCCAAAGCTCTCTTTCTCATGTCAAAATTCCTCCCCTATGATGAGATGGCTTCCATGCCAAGGATGAAGTTAAACTGACTCACTATTTTAAGCAGAATGTCAAGAATTTAACATATATCTTTATTATAAAGACAGATGCTGGATCATTTTTCAAAAATTTTCCTGTGTTCCTACCAGTTAATGTGTATGTTTTCAAAAATAATCATTCATTAACAACTTTCACAAATGCTTTTTCTGTCTGAAATTTCTTCTGTACAGCTTTCACTGCCTATATATCCATCATTTTTTTCACTTGAGGATTAGCTTAATATTCATCTTTTCATAGTGTCTTTCTTGACCATCCCCCACCATGATAAGATTGAGTTTCCCGTACTTCTTGTATTAAAAACTTGGGCATAGAATGATCAGAACTTATCACTCTAATTGTACACTACAAGTATAACTATGTCTACCACAATAAACACTGAGCTTAATGCATCACTCATAGTACATGTTTATTTTATATTTGTTGACTAACACAGGAAAAATTAGACATACAAAAAGGTTTTAAAACTGAGATAAAAAATGTGATATATATACCCAATGGAATATTATTCAGCCACAAAAAATAATGAAATTATGTCATTTGCCAGAAAATGGAACGGGCAATCATCATTTTAAGCAAAATAACCCAGACTCAGAAATAGAAAAACTGTATGATTTCAGTCATATGTAGCAGGTAGAGCTGTATGTATCTAAGGTTGGAAAATAAAATGGGATTTGTGTGGAGGCAGGAGAGGGGAAGAGGAGGGGAAGCAACATGGAGGGGAAAGAGGGAGAGAACAATATAAAGTACACAAACCAATTGTATGAAAATCCCATAATGGCTGGGCATGGTCATGCACACCTTTAACCCCAGCAACTCAGGAAGTTGAGGAAGGGCGCTCACAATTTGGAGGCCAGAAAGAGACTGCATAACTTAGCAACACCCTCAAAATAAAAAGTAAAACATAAAAAAAATGGGTTGGGAGCACAGCTTAGTGGTAGGACTTGTAAAGCATGCAAGAAGCAAGAAGGCGGGGGTTCAACTCCTCAGTTCTCCAAAAGAGAAAAAAAAATCCTGCAATGAAACTCATTATACTGTTATACTGCGTGCAAATTATTTTTTTTAATCTGATATGCTAGAGAATTCTCCATCTTTCCTGTATTCTCTGTTCAAAGAACCTACACCTACAGTTCCTGCCATATTTACAATGCACAGGTGGACTCTAATACCCAGCCATGGTGGGTATTTAATAGAAGTAAACAATTAAATACAGTTTACACTTAAGGAGAGGGGATTATGCAAGATGATAAATATCATTGGCCTGAGAAAGGTATCTGACCCTACTTGAGTTAATTAAATTTATTTCCCATGGCAAATAGAAATGTAATCTCAGAAATTCTACTTAGTTTCTACTGAATATTAGTATTGACACATCACATGGAGCCCAAGCAGAGGCAGCCATTGTCACACCACATGTACATGGAGCAGGCAGGCACTCCCTTTGGAGAGACCAGTGAGCAGGACTGGCAACAGCCAATTTGGATAGCTGTAGATTTCCAATGTTCTCCATCTGGTTAGAAGGTTAGCATGCCAAGTTGTGGAGGTAGGAGAAGGCACCCTTTCATCTCTGTAGAGCCAAAGTAGATGCAAACCTGTTTGACTTTGGGCAGTTGTCTGTGAGTGGTCTGAGATATGGTATAACTAAAACACAGGTGGTCAGAGAATGAGGTCAATGGCAAGGCACCCATATTTTGAAAAAACTGACAAAGTAGTCTTTTCTTTGTCAAATGTAGATACAGTAAAAATATTCATATAACATTAGTGAAAAAAATCTGCATAATACAAAGAGGATACATTAATGCTCAGAGGCAGAGACAATTTAGTTTGATAGGTTCGGGGAGAAATCTTGTTATTGATTTGATGCTGATGCTAATATAATTTTCTAATACACAAATTATATAATATATAAATCAAGTGTATCTGCATTATACAAGAAACTATTTTAAATATAAATGTGTGTACTTATATGTGTTTATATGTCTACATATACAGCTATAATACATGCATTTATATGTTAAAATGCTTATCTAAAATATATAAATATATATTCACCATCTACATATGTAGAGAGAGAAGTTGAGAGAGAGATAAGGTTAGATGACAAAACGTTGTCTTTCTAAACCAGGTATTTTGGAAACCATAGACTTAGTTTTAGTTTCAAAGGGAATTTAGTATGCATGGGAAACTTTGGTTTGCTAACACAGATTCTTAGTGATGTGTGCATTGGGACCAGTCCCCAGTGTCCTCTAGTCTTTTTCTGACTCTCATACTGTGGAGAAGTTGATACCCGGAGAAAGACAATGAGAGGAAAATATTCATATGACATTAGGCTTTCCTGATGATTTGGTCGAAATATAAGAAACTCTAATCATCTTCCTTATCAAACCTGGCAATATTGTATAGAGTTTAAGAACTCCAGTTGTGTAACCCAATGGCATATTTGATGGCTGTTTGCAAACTTTCATATGCTTATGCAGGCAAATAATGCAAGAGCTATGAATTTCCACTTTCCAGTCTGTACTCACAGGTTTGTTATAATGATTAGTTAGTATCTATCCATAAAGCGGGGCTGGGATTTAGCTCAGTTGGGACAGTGCCACTCTGCAGTCTCTGAGGTCCCAAGTTCGATTCCAAGCACCTCATAAATGGTAGAAGGACATGGTGATCCACTCCCCAGGCAATCCCGAAACAGTCAGTCACTGAAAACCCTATGAGGGTTGCTATATGTCAGACATGATTTGACGGCACCTAACAACAACAACAACCACATTCATAAAGCGTTTAAAACAGACCCTAGCACAAAATACATGCTTATTAATGAAAACTATTACTCTTACCATTATTATCATTATTGTCTTTATAGTTCCTTGTGACAGTGGCCACATATTAAATACTTTGATTAAAATAAAGTTATTCAGTAGAGGAGTCACTCATATTACTTATTCTTTGGGGTTCTCTGGGGCTCCCTTTCACACAGTACATTACTTTATGAAGGCTTTTTATAGCACATATGATGTTATTTTTTTACCCCAATAGCCTTACTGGAATGTATGCTTCTTAGGGTAAAGGGACATATTTTCTGCTTTAGTTGCTCTAGTACTAAGGCCCTAGCAAATGTGGTGGACCAAAAAATGAGCTTCTGATAATTTCAGTAATGAGGTTTACTTGAGAATTTCTAAAGCACACTTTTGATGTCATCATCCTTATCACCATTGCCACTATTATCACTGTTAAGATTTATTGAGAGCTTACGACCTGGAAATTCTAGTTTCACATTATGATTAAATTATCATAAATTGAGTGTAAGGAATCATTACCCTCCTTTTACAAACGAGAAAACATAGTTCCAGAGAGTGTCACTAACTCAGTGATTTTCTTAGTAGAATGCAAATCTTTAAGTTGTTTTTATTTCAAACTGTAGTTCTTAACTATCGTGCCATGTTGTCTCTCATCCACTTTTCTATTCACCCACTTAGGCAACCATTCATTCATTCAATATTCATAAGCACTTTGTATGTGCTAAGCTCCCTCTTCCCTGCATCCATACCACTGTGACGTCCAATCCCATCAGATCTCGGAAGCTAAGTACCTGCATGAGAGACCTCCTGGGGACACCAGGTGCTGTAGGCTTGGGATAACGACCTGGCAACTCACCCCCAAAAAACATTCTGCCTTGGAAAACCCTATGAATAGCAGAGAAGCACTGACAATAGTGTTTCACCTGTTGTACATAGGGTCACTATGAGTTGGATACCGAGGTGATGGTACCTAACAACAATAACAACAAGCTCTTTCTTGAAGCTATGCTCGGTAGCATTCTATCTTGCACACAAGTGAACAACTTTCTAAAAAGTACAAGACATCCCCTGGTGGCTTTGCCCAGGCATGTATATTTCACCCAGAGTACTTACCTCTGCCTCTATTTATCCCATTTCCTGTTATCATTTTCCCATTTATGAAGGGGAAAGAAAAATAAACCCAATAGCCCAGTTAATTCTTTTAGTGACAGAGCCAAGTTTTCTTGGCTCTGAAGGACTTGCCCTCCTGACTCAATACATGGTGTACCAAAGGTAATTAGGGCAACTTAGTTAAAACTTACGATCTAATTAGTGGCTTTTAATGGTAGTTAATTACACAGAGAGCAACAGAGCAGTTACATTTTCAAGAAAGCTTTTTTCCTGGACTGAGACAGGAAGGAGTATTTATTTAAAGTCATAAAGGAGAGGGGACACTGGAGTTAACATCTAATTACGCAGAATTGTCCCTGGTAATTATGAGCAATGTGATTTTATTTATCTGACAATTATAGGGGCTTTGCAAAATCTTTGACCTGAAAGACTTGGAAAGGAGACAGAGATGGAATTAATTGCTGTACAGTGTCCAGGCATATTTTGAAAAAATTACCCAGGGGAATGGAAGTTGGAATCATCAAGTAAAGAAAAGGAACAGAAATGCTCTCATTTCTATAGGACAGGTAATAGAAGGTACCTCTGGAATATGGAATATAAATAATGTTAAGATTAATTAATGAAAACTCAAATTCAAATACCAATTCACTACTTGCTAGCTTGGCAAAAATAACTAAACGCTCAAAACCTCAGTTTTCTAAAAATAATATTTGTCCTGAATAGCTCATGGAAACATGAACTCATTTTCCTTTTAACTGCTTACTGAATGAGTGTTTATACCAGCAGCAGATTTAGAGAGCAATATGACATTCTCTTTGCCCCCAAGTGTTTTCACATTTTGTGAGAAAGATAAATATACAAGTAAATAACATTGATAGCATCATTTCAGGTTCCAGAGGTAATGTTCTGAGCTCATATGAAAGTCATTTTCTTTTATGATTAGTTTCATTAAATATTATAATTGTTACATAATCCTAACATTTTTCTACTTCAACTTAACGAATATTGAGTGAGAATTTAGTACATACTAGAAACTCCAGTTATCTGTCTGAAGAAGGCACTGTCTTCAGTAAGTTTGATGTAATACAAAGCAGAGTCTCAATCACGTTGTGAAGTGTTTCAGTGATGCTAGTTTCTAAGAACTTAATATATTTCTCCCCACTCCCTAGTATGTCTTCTCAAGGCACCCAGTGTCCTTCTGTGTAGAGGTTAGTCTTTGGCATCAAACAGATGTGGACTCAAGTCCAGATTCTCCCTTTGTAGTTCTATTACCATCTAGAGACTCAATATCCTCACCTGAAAAATGACTGCAAAGTACTTGGAAAGATCAAATGCACCCAACTTATGTCATATACTCTCACCATTACCTTCTTTAAGCCCTTTTGCTCCAATTACCCCTAATGAAATATCAATATTCATGATGATTCTACATTCTGAGTTTGGAGGCACTGAGGTTAGTGAAAAAAGAATAGTTTCTAGACTCAAACAACCTGGGTACTAATCTGATTCTCTCCACTAGGATTCTCAATGATCTTGCCTTTTTAACAGCTTGATTGCTTTACCTTGTGTGTTCATCATTATACCACTGAAAATATGTATTTGGCTCCTCTCTGGGGCACTTCTGGATTTTCTTTGGAGGTAATACAGAATAATGATTTTTAGATACATTCAGCTTAGTGTACAGAAATAGCACAAGACTAGCGAATGTTTCAAAATTAAGAATCACATAATTTGGGTCCCTATTCCTGTTTTCTCAAATGCTGTGTGACAACAGATAAGTCGTTGTCTCAAAGTTCTGTTGTTGTTGTTGTTGCTGTTAAGTGCCTTTGAGTGGAGTTCAACTCATAGCAACCCTATGTACAGCAGATGGAAACACTTCCCAATTCTGTGCCAGGCACATGATCTTATTTACATTTAAGCCCATTGTTGCAGACACTGTGTCAATCCATCTGGTGGAGGGTTTTCCCTTTTTTCCTTGACGTGCCACTCTCCCAAACATGATATCTTTCTCCAGGGATTGATCTCTCCTGACTACATGTCCGAAATATGTAAGACGCTGTCTGGCCATTCTTGCTTCTAAGGAGCACTCTGGTTGCACTTTTTCTAGGACAGATCTGTTGGTTCTTTTGGCAGTCCATGGTATATTCAATAGACATCTCTAGCTATTATGGTGCTGGAGACAGTTGTGTTACTGCATTCTAAATTAACAGCTAGCAGGAGGGGCAAGGGTTAATAACCAATGGTACTAAAAATATTTTATTTTTGTTTTCCTCCACTTCTTCTTTCTCCCTGGAAAATATGAAGAGAGAGTCTTAGTCCCACCACTCCACATCTACTATAGTATTTATGCTATAAGTATTTTTAAACGGATTTTGAATTTTCTTCAAATGTTTAAGTTCTTATTATTTGGGCTCATCAGTGAGAAAAAAAGAACAACAACAAAAAAGCTATAAAATTCCTTTGAATCTCCCCTCATGTTTAGGGTTCTGAGTGCATAATCAGTAGTGGCTGAAGGCCTCCATTCAAGTCACTATGGATTATGGTTACTCACAGGGATAAGTTATAAAAAACCTCTTTGATCATCAAGAGCAAAGGGTTACAAATGTATATACAGTGTTTGGTTTTAGTTAGTTAGTACTTCATATTCATAAATCTCCACACACTGAGTTTCTATTTACCATTTACTTCCAAATGAAGCTCACAAAGGAGAAGATTTCGAGAAGCTGACAAATGCTTGTTCCTGGACAGGCTGAGCATCTGTGGGATTGGGTGAGTCATGGTAAACAAGCAAGTTGGCTCTAAGCCTGGCTCTGCCTCTAAATCATCGAGTGATCTCCAGCAAGTCACTTAACTTCTGACTCCAGTGAACTGGCCACGGCCTAGGAGGGTACTGGCCGCATAGGAATTTCAATTTATGTTCCCAGGAGAAGCTTACACTTCTTGTGGTAATTTCAAATGCTAATTCCAGGTACCAGTTACCCTTCAGTTTGCCTTCATCCTGCTCCTTCCTTTTTTCAAGTCACTGATCAATTTACTAAAAATGTATTCATCATGTATCTTTAATTGCTTAGTCATATTTCTAGACTCTGGGGCCACAAAAAAGAAAAAAAATTCCAGGTTCTTAAAGAGTTTACAGTCTACTTCAACAGATTGTAAGCTGTCCATTATTTAATAGCACCTAACAACAACAGTGGGCTGGGATTTAGCTCAGTAGGTAGAGTGCTGCTCTGCAATTTCTGAGGTCCTGAGTTTAATTCCCAGCATCGTAAAAATGAGAGAAGGACATGGCCATCCACTCCCAAGGCAATCCCCAAACAATCAGCCATTGAAAACCCTATAATGGTCGCTATTAGTCGGATACAACTCAATGGCACCAAACAACAACAATAGCAAAAATATTACTAAAAAATGAATAAAATATGTTTCAGCAGTTATTAAGTCCTATAGGGAAATATTCAGACAGCAAAAGTTATCAGGAGATTTGGGAACAATGTAACTAAATTGATGGTAAGAAAAAGGCTCAATAGGGTGAATAAGGACCCCAAGGGGGTAAGCAAGATGTGAAGTCATCTGTAAGATGTGCATTCCAGGTAGAGGGAAGAGGAGGTACAAGATGTGAGGCAAGAAGTATCTGGTATCTTTAACAGAAGGAAGCAGAGCAGATTTGTTGATTCAACACAGTGAGCAAGCAGACAAATATTTCAGAAAACTTCAGAGGAAAAATTGACAGCCAGATCATGCATGGCTTTGTAGACTGATGGTTTTTCCTTGGAGCAGAAAGCTAAGACCTTGGTGGGATTTGGGAAGGGGCGCTGCATGATCTGACTTAAATAGGATAGCCTAGGCTGCTATAAACAGCAGAGATCATTTGGGAACTGCTGCCATGGATGAGACTAGAGATAACAACACAAAGTAGGTGTAGCAGTGGAGGGGATGGCAGTTGATCAGGTTTTGAATACATTTTGAAGAGTTTTTATTTTTCATCATGGTAACCACAGACCTTAATACTTAGAGTCATTCAGCTATATGAGATGCTATAAACTACTAAATAACAAAAATGTAAAATTTGACAGAAGTCTTCTCTTCTGAGTGAGGTATGCCTACAGATTATGGTTTTATCTTCCTACCAGTCTTGCTGGATTTTCCATTTATTCTGCTGTTATACATTTTAATAACTTTCCATGATCCATGTGTATAAATCAGTCACAGATGAATGGTAAGAAACTTACAAACTAAATTATAATAAGGAAACATGCAACTGATATCTACATGTAACTACTCAGGCACCAGGTTGTGTTGTTTTTTCTCAGCCATTTAGTATGGCAGTATATCTTCAGATTTTGTGCCACCCAAAGTGATGCAGAGCCCTAACTGCTTTGATATCTACAACAGCTCCATGTTCTTCCATCTTGACCATTGCCCTCCATCACCTCCTTATTCTTTGACAACTATTCCACCAGGACTCCTCAAATTCAAATCATATAACATCCCAAGAGAGTAACTGCTTGGGAATGGCATGGAATAAATGAGAATAAATTCTGTAAGTAGAATTCCAGTGAAATTGAAACCTGGATTTTTAAGATCTATGCATATCAACATTAGAAAGAGAGGAAGCAGACTGCAAATCTCTGATAAGCTGGAGCTCATACAGCATTTGTGCTACCGTGTATTTTTTGTTGGAATAAATAATGGTTTTCATTAATAATCACACAGCAAAATATGGGGAGTATTCTTTAGCTATTCCTGGTGTATTTAAACTTCAAATGTGTCTGCATTGTCAGGGTTTAATCCGTAGTGATAATTCCAAAATCTCAGGAAGTTAGATGTTCTGAGGGAGATCCTTTTAGGTGTATGTTTTCCAGGGACTCTCATCATAGGATTGGTGCAGGAGCAAGAAGAATCCTAAATATATTTAGAACTTGAGTCAGCTAGTGCCAGTCTCCCATTCTCAGACAAGGGAAAAATCCAGAGGCAGAGGCTTTCCTGGCCACAGTCACAAGGTTAGTAAATGTCACTGTCGGCCTCTGATGCAGTGCTCCTGACCTCTGTATTATTCTAACTGCGCAGAACGGGTCCCTGTAGGAAGAAATTCTTCCTCACCCTTATTGTAAGATAATAACATATGAAGAAAATAACTGTATCTGTCCTCCATATCCTAACAGCTGAGCCCTAACATTCAAAGTTTTACTTTTTTCTCTGTAAAGCACAAGAGAGTTAAAAATCATCAACTCTTTCCCCTAGGACATTTTTCTGTTGGAACAGATATCTTCCTCAGCAGGTAGCTCTAATTTTAGGTTAACTGTAAATATATTTTGACCTTATTTTTCTCCTAATAGTACTACTATTTTTAGAGAATTTTCTGATTTTCATGGATATTTCTTCTGTTGGAGGTTGATCTAGTCTGAGTCATCAATACACACACACACACGCACTCATATACACCTACACATGTGCAAATACACCTGCACACACACATGTTCAATTACACTTGTACTCCTGTTACGTTCTTGAGTCTAAAGATTCAATATCACACTATGACATACTCAAGACCCACAGTTAGCTACCTTGAGTCTGCAAAACATTTGGAAAGCAAGAGAAAGATTATAAAACATGTTTATTCACAAATGAAACATGGAGATCTAAAGAAACATTCAAAGAGTTAACTGTTATACAACTAATATTATATTTTATAGTTTACATTTATTTATAGTTTATAAAAAGTGCATTGTCATCTTACTTTGTGAGTGCTGAGGATCAAACTGACTCCTCACATGCTAGGCAAGCCCTCTAACAATGAGCCACATCCCTAGCTTCTCACTGTGTCATTTTTAAAAATAAAATGATTATGAAATTCATTAAGGAAATTAGTTCTGTGTCCCTAAAAAAGTTGCTGAAACTGAGAATTAGAAAGCAAAGCAATTTGCCCAAGATAACAGCTGGATTTTTGCATAGCAAATAATAGGTTCTCCACTTTCTCAAACTTTGTCCATATCATGGTCAATATTGTATAAGGCCAATGCAGAGCAGATGTATAATGTGAAGTGACATTGGCTATTCATTGAAGGATGGAATATTAAAAAAAACATAATCTGTGAGTCTTCCTCAATACCCTTTGGGAAGTTTTAGAGTAATGTGTTTGGCCAAAATAACAGGTATCTGAAGATCATTAAGTTTATACCAATGAATTATAATGGACTCCTCTGAAAAATATTCACTACTATCTTGTTTTCCTGTCCATGGATGATCTTCTTTGTTGTCTCCTACTTTCTTTAGCAGCATTGTTCCCACAAGAATGTGGAACATTTCCCTCAAATATGAAGCAAATGTAGCAATTCTACTACATTGTTCATCACATTTCCACTCTCTTTGTGTATTGTGCCACAGGAGAGTCTTATAAAGGCAGTATGTCAGGACAAGATGGGACTGTGAAGACCATCAATCATACCCTGCAAATGTCAGTGTGAAGTCTTAGTAGGTTCAAATGACTGTTCCTGTGGTAAAATCTGAACTAGTTTGAGGGATTTTTATTTTTGGCCCATGAGGGAATAACTGCTACAGAATTTTCCTTCCAACTCTAAACAAATAGAAAACTGGACAAAATGTAGGAAATGATTTTTTTCAGATATTGCACAAACATGTTGAACAAATCATGATACCTGAGAAAAGAAACAAAGTAAGGTCTACTATCTCCCAGAATTTCTGTCTAGAGAAAAGTGTGAGACAACCATACAAAGTAAGTCCAGTGGATTCACTGAGATGTTAAGACAGAGGAACAAACACAAGAAATGTCTGTAAAGCTGAGCAAGCCCAGGGAGAAGGAAATGGTGTCTTTTAAGGTGCTGAAAGAATGACTTTAGAGTTCTATATCTCGTGGAAAAATGAAAACTTTTTTCTAATTAGCAAAAACTCAGTAGGATTTGTTTATGCTCAATAGAATTCGTTCAACATAGTTGCTCAGACAAAATAAGAAGGATACTAGATGGAAAATTGGAACTAAAAAGAATGGAAAGATGGTAAATTTTAATAGATATTCATTATTAATTTAGTCTTTAAACATATTTCACTTTTGGTATTTTTTCTTTTTAATTAACATACAATATAATGAGTTTCATTATAGCATGTTTATACAATTATGTCATGTAATCTACTCTTATGCACCTCCTAATTAGCCCCCTTCTTACTCTTGTTCCACAGTATATTTGATTTTTAAAACAAAAAATATAATATGAAGTTTATAACACATGTATGTTCTCAAAACTTCTAATCAACATTATATCAGCAATTCTAACTAGTGCAATAAGAAGAAAAGACATTTAAAAAGCTACTACAACTGTTAAGTGATTCTAGCAAAAATCAAAGTCCAAGTCAAACCCTAAAACTGAAATATTTGTTAGTAAAATGATAAAGAATGAAATTTAACAGATAATAACAACAACAGATAGCATTAAATATTTAAAAATATGTTTAATTAAATATTTATGTTGTTGTTGTTAGGTGCTGTTGAGTCGGTATCCGACTCATAGCCACCCTCTGTACAACAGGGGAAACACTATCGTCAGTGCTCCTCTGCTGTTCATAGGGTTTTCAATGGCAGATTGATTTTTGGGAGGGGGTTGCCAGGTCCTTCTCCCAAGCCTACAGCTTCTGGTGTTCCCAGGCAGTCTCCCATCCAGGTACTAACCAGGCCCAACTCTGCTTAGCTTCCGAGATCTGACGGGATCGGATGCCACAGGGCTACAACTGTAGGCTAAATATTTATAAGACCCATAAAACTACAAAGCACTGCTAAGAGAATGTAAAGAAGACTTACATAAACAAATGGATATACAATGTTAATGGATTGGAAAACACAAGACTGTCAAAATGCTAATATTCCCTAATTCATCTGTAGTGTTCATGCAATTCCAATTAAAATCTAGTAGGCCTTTTGTAGAAAATGACAAGTTGATTTTAAAATTTATATTGGAAAATAAAGATAAAGATATCTTAAATAACAAAGAAAATATAAAACAAACTTATAAAGACTGATTTCAAACTTAGTCTTAAATTATAATCAGTAAAATAGTGTGGCATTCACATAAGAATAGATACAGGGACTGCAATGGAATAAGGAAATGTTGTATATGGTCAATTACTTTTCAAAAATTTGTTGGGGCATTTAAGTAATTAAAGTAGTATATTTTCAACAAATACTGCTGGAACAGGTGAATATTCTCATGGAAAAAATAAATCTTGATTCTTACATCACTCTATATAAAATAGGAAAAACATTGAAATAAATCATACACCTAAATATAAAGGCTAGAATTATAAAACTTCTGCAAGAATGTCTTACCACCCATATAGTAGTCACAAAGGTTAAAATAAAAAAAATAAAAACTTAGACTTCAGCAAAATTGTGACTTCTGTTCTTCAAAAGATATCATTAGAAAAAATGAAAAGGTGATATACATACTGATACAGAGCTAATATCTAGATATGTACAGAACTTTTACAATAATAAAAAGATAACCTATTACAGTTTTTTAAAAATGATTTGAACATACTCTTCACAAGAGTTAGTATATAAATTGCCACTAAACTCACAAAATCATTTTAATCATCATCAGTCATCATAGAAATGTGCACTGGAATCATAAACACCAAGAGGCAAACACCAGAATGCCTAAATTATAAAAGACTGGCAACATCAATCTTGACCAAAATACATGATACACATGTATGAAAATGTCATAACAAAACCCATTATTTTCTACAATTAATATAAGCTAATGAAAATAGAACAAGAAAATTTCATAAGTATATGTAACAATTAGAAGTGTTATATATTGGTACGGAGAACCCAAAATGGTACCTCCGTGTTTAAAAAAATGTTTGGCTTTTTTGCTGTAATCCCAGTAACTTAGGAGGCAGAGGCAGGAGGATCACACGTTCGAGACCAGAGACAGGCTGCATAATTTAGAGAGACCTGGTCATGAAAAAAAAAAAAAGTAAAACAGAAAAACCAATCCTAAAATACATATGGAAGCACAAAAGGCCTTGGATAGCCAAAACATTCCTAAACAGCAAAAGCAATACAGGAGGCACCACAATATCTGACATGAAGTGATATTCCAGGGTCATAGTAGCAAAAATAGCTTGGTACTGTCACAATAATGGGCATGAAGATCAATGAAGCAGAATAGAAGACCCAGAACTAAATAAACGCAGCTATAGCCATCTGCTCTTTGACAAATGAAAAATATCTGAACTAGACTTGCCTAGGATCCCCCTTATGGCCTAATCTCCTGCTTCCTCTTTCACCCCATCTTTATTTTCTTCAGACAGAAATTGTTCTGGCTGTGGGCTGAGAGTACGGCTCAGTGGTACAGCACTTGCAAAGCATGCAAGCTCTAGACCCTGGGCGGGGGGCAGTGTGTGGGAATGCTTGGCCTTTTTAATGTAGTTTAGCATATTCGTAACATATAACCAAACTATTTCACTTCTAAGTATTTTCCTGCAAAAATTAAAAACGTGTTCCCTCACACACTATATGCATGTTTACAAAATTTTTATTTCTAACATTTCAATGCTGGAAATAGTCCAAATGTCCCTCAGCAGGTGAATTTGGATACACATATTTGGCATGTTCTTCCAATGACATACTACTTAGCATGACACACTTGAGGTTCTTCTACAATGTCACATGTTCATTTATGTTATCATTACGTAAAAGAATCCTGACACAAAAGACTATTATTAAGGGACACATTCTAGAAAGAGCAAACTGTTAGACAGAAAGAGGATTAGATGTTGCCAGGTACTATAGATTGGGGAGGGAACACAAACGACTTTTAGGGGATGATGAAAATGTTTCATGCTATGTTCATGTTGGTGGTTATGATTGTACACACTTGTCAAAATTCAGAATAGAGTACCTAAAAGAGAAGAATTTTGACATATATAAATTAGGCCTCAATAAAATGAAATGAAAACTATCTGAACTAGACTTATCTAGGCTCCCCCTTATGATCTAGTCTCCTCCTTCCTCTCTTACTCCACCTTCACTTTCTTCAGACAGAGATTGTTCTGGCCATACTGATAGATAGCATCTCAAAAATGCCAGGCATACTTGCCTCCAGGCTTTTCTACTTGCAATTATCTTTTCCAAAGATACCACGTAGCTCTTTTAAAAATTTAATCAAATGCTACCTTCTGAGTGAGGTCTTCCCTGAAAACACTACTTAAAATGTTCAACTCCCTTCTGAACCCAAATTATCCTAACCTCTTCCTCCAAGTTCTCCATACCCTTGTTATCTCACATGGTGAATATTTTACTTATTTACTTATCTATCTGCTCTACCAAAATTTAAGATCCAAAAGAGCACACATTATTTCAGCTTTTATTCATTGTTGTAATCCTAATTTCTAGTACAAGGAAGGGCACATAGTAGATGCTCAGTGAAGATTTTGAATGACTGTATAAGTATTAATGTTTGTCCAGTCTTTTCGATCTAATATATTTGACTGCATTCACATTTCTTCTGAAAATATTTTTCAATCCATGTCAAAGAAAACTAGAAAACCTCATGTGAAATGTTCTAATGATACTTTCCAAGGGACTAGTCTTGGAATAAGGGTAAATGGTGGGGAGCATTAACATTTCCTGGGACAAAACCAAAGAACTTTGAAATAATTTCATTTTTTCCCAATAACATGGAAATCTTTGTAAGAGGTTATTAAATAAAATTGATATGTACAAAGCATTTTCAAATAGTAACCAACATAGGGCCTTAGTACTAGTAAGATCTCTTCCCACAGAAACTGATAAGCAGGACTTGAATGCATGGAGCACCCTCTTTAGGCCAAAACTTACTATTCCTTTATTTTGCTATCCAAAACTCATTATCATACTTTTGGCCTTATCAATATGACCCAGGACTTTCCAAGTAGGAAGAAGACAGGAGAGCAAACTTTTCTGTTGATATTTTAATGGCAATGAGTCATCACATCGCCTTAATCAATGATCTGACATCTGATCAATTATATTGGTATTTCTGCTCAGGAAGACCACAGGTGAGTCAAAAATAAAGAACCTGAAGGTGAAAATAAAGAACTGCAAATGCCTCCTTTTGCCAAATGACTAATGATAACAAGGTAGATAATAATTTCCCTTCTAAATAATTTCCTAAGAAATTCCCACAGACCTTTAGTTATTCAGAAAGCAATATCCTAAAACTCGTGTAGCCAATTAGCCAACACCCTGGAGATAGATAAAACGACCTTAGTGTCATCAAGATGGGTGGCCATCTCTACATGATTGCATGTTTCTATGGACTGAGTTGCTGCCATTTTTATGGTTCAGTACCACAAAGCAATTAACAGTGAATGAGTGAGCTTTTCCAACCTTTCCCAGAAATGGTGGCTGTTTATCATTGTGTCAGACTCTTGGCAGATTCAAGAAATCTAAATTTAACAGGTGACTGCTTCTTCCATGGATGACTGGAGAAAATGGATCTTCAGGATATCTAGTCCCACTCTGGTGATTCAGACCAATGAAATAAACTGCTGAAAAGAAAGGGGATGAATGAGGCTCACTTTAGAATCCATCATCCACAAGGACTGTACACAACTCCTGCACTCCTGCATAATGGCTTTTTCAATTGATTTCAGCAGATTTTGATGACTGGTTCTAATATAAGTTGTGGTGGCAGAAAATAAGTAAAAATAGGTAGATGAAATAGATCCAGGTATACATTACTTGCATATATAACATTGCATGTATGTGTATATATCCATAAACATCTATGTCATATGTCATTACCTTATTTTATTTTATATTATTTTTGGCTGTTCTCTTAGACTATTTTAAAATTGTAATTTTTTCTATTGTTTGAAACCAAAATTTGGTCAATGAAGGAATGTTAATTAATATTTAAATCTCATGTGAAATGGCTATACTACCAAAAGTAATCTAAAGATTCAATGCCATCATCATTGAAATGGCAATGTTATACTTCACATAAACAGAAAAACAACCCTAAAATGTGTATGGAAACACAAAAGGCCCTGGATAGCCAAAACATTTCTGAGCAGCAAAAGCAGTGCAGGAGGCATCACAATACCTGACATGAAGTGATATTCCAGGGTCATAGTAGCAAAAATAGATTGGTACTGTCACAATAACGGTCATGAAGATCAATGAAACAGAATGAAAGACCCAGAACTAAACAAATGCAACTATAGCCATCTGCTCTTTGACAAAAGTGCCAAAAGTACACATTGGAGAAAAGATAGTCTCTTTAACAAATGTTGCTGGGGAAACTTGATATCCACATATAAAAGAATAAAAGTAAACCCATGACTTTTACTCTGTACTAAAATTAATTTAAAACATATCAAAAATCTCAATATAAAACAAGGAAATTTGGAATGACCTGAAACCAATGTAAAGAACATACTTAACACATAAGCATAGGCAAGTATTTTCTTAACAAGCCTCCGGTAGCCCAGGAAATAGCAGCAAGAATCAACAAAAGGGATAACATAAAATTAAAAAGCTTTTGCTCAGCAGGGAAAAGAACTAGTAGATAAAGGAGGAGGCCAAATGATCGGAAAAATCTTTGTGTCCTACACATGTGACAGAGGATTTATATCTAGGATATATAAAGAATTGAAGAAATTAAACACCAAAGTACAAACAATCCAATAATTAAGTGGAGAATGGAACTGAACAGACAATTCTCCAAGGAAGAAATACAAATGGCCATTAAGCATGAAAAAATGGTCAACACCCTTAGCCATCAGGAAACGTAAATCAAAACTACAATGATATTGTAGTTTTCTATCTCACTACAGTCAAAATGGATAGCATCAACAAAACAAACAATATATTCTGGAAGATGTGGGGGAAAAGGAACTCTTTTACCCTGTTAGTGGGACGTTAGTATAGCCATTATGGAAATCAGTATGGAGTTTCCTCAGAAAACCACTCTTGGGTATATATCCAAGAGAAGATAAGTCACCGTACTACAGGTACACATGCACTTCCATATTTACTCCAACACTCTTCACAATTGCAAGGAGATGGAATCATCCCAGATGGCCATTGATAGTTGATTGGATAAAAAATGTGGCATATAAAAATAATGGAATATTAAGAACAATAAAATTATATCATATACAGCCAAGTGGATAGAACTGGAGATCATTATTTTAAGCAAAATAATCCAGATTCAAAAAAGAGAAATATCTTTTCACTCATATCCAGGAGCTTGATCTACCTTAAAGGAAATGTGTATATATATATATATGTATATATATATACATATATACATATATATGTATATATGTATACGTATATATATGTATATATATGCACACACACATACATATATACTTATATATACACATACATACATACATACACACACATATATACACACACGTACACATACATACATATATATACATAAATTCATGCATACATATATATGCACATATATACTATATATATGTATATGCACACATTGTCATACACCTAAGATTGGAAAATACAAGGGCACCCATTAGGAGAGGAGAGGGGGCTGATGGGAGGGGAAAGGAGATGGGAAATTGGAAGAGGGAGGGGGAGCAACATAGGCAGGTGAAAAGGCAGAGAACAAGGGCAAAGTACACTATGGGGGATTATGAAAATCCTATAATGAATCTCCCTATGCTTTTTGCAATTTAAAAATCATCCTATATCTCATAAATATGTACAATTATCATTACATGTTAATTATTTTTATAACATGTTTAAGGAAATGAGTTTTCATAATCTTAATTTGAAATTTTCATGCAAGAACTGAGTTACCACTCTGTATCCCATAAATATGTACAATCAACATACTAATTGATAAAAAATTTTAAATCCCAGTTATTAGTTAACTTGGTCCTAGGTACACAGATATCCTAAAAAAATACTACTTTAGTTTATCTCATAGTTGGGATTAGAGGGTACCCAGTGATACCTCACATTGATTTTTATATTTGCTGATCGAATGATAAAGATCAACCACTGGAGACAACCATTACCATTGATATACAAGAGAATAATTCCCAGAAATATAAATAGCCCATTATTTCTCACACAGTGAAAAACAAGATTGTGGACTAGGAGAAAAGATTTAATTTTGCAACACTGGACTGGAGAAAGTTTACTTTCATGTTCACAATAGGCTATATGAAAAGTATTATTATCCCCAATATATAGACAAGCAAGTTAAGACACAGGGAACTATATCACTTGTTTAACTTCATATAGATCAGAAATGATGAAGCTGTCTTCTAAATGCAAGCATCAGGTTCCAGAGTCTATGATCTTAAGCAGTATCCAGTAGCATCTTTCACCATCAGGTGTAATCAGAACTTCGATTCCTATGGACAAAAGGACATATATGATTTCCTAAGCATTCTTCTAAGCTGACTCTAGTTTTCCTTAAGAATATAGTAAAGGATTAACAAAATGTGATATATCCACATGAGGGAATATTATTCAGACATTAACAGGGAATGCAGTACTAATCCATGGTACAGCATAAATGAACTTAACATAATATGTGAAAGAAGCCAGATAGAAAATGTTGTGTATTTTATGATTCCATGTACATGCGATATGCCTGCAGCAGTAGCTCTATGCTATCTGATCCCATCAGATCTCAGAAACTAAGCAGGGTTCGGCCTTGTTAGTACTTGGATGGGAGACTGCCTGGGAAGACCAGGTACTGTAGGCCTAGGAGAAGGACCTGGCAACCCACTCCCAAAAATCAATCAGCCATTGAAAACCCTAGAGAATCACTGTCAATAGTGTTTTGCCTATTGTACATAGAGTCACTGAGTCGGACACCAACTTGACTTCACCTAACACCACCACAACATACATGCAATATCCTGAAAAACCAAATCCATAGACACAGAAAGTAGATTTGTTTGCTGATGATTGAGAGGAGGAACACTGAAGGAGTGTTTGCTAGTGGGCTTGATGTTTCTGTTAAGGACAATGGCAGTGTTCTGGAATTATGCAGCACTGATGATTGCACAACATTATAAATCACTGTATTACCCATTTTAAAATGCAATCTTCATTGCTTATATGTTATATCTCAATTTATAAAAAAATGGCAGTTAATACTGAGAATAAAAGAAAATGTAAATTTACCATTTTCTGAAGATGTATGCCAAGAACTCTGCAGTGCTTTAGGTGTGTTATCCCCGTTCGTTCTCATGACCACACTAATGCATAGGTTAAGGGAATTAAGGGCCCCTCTCCTGACAGAGCTCCAAGGTCCTGAGATAACAAAATCACCAGATGAATAAATGTGGAAAGGCTGATCTCCCAATTTTACTTCTTCCTTCCCCTCTTTCCTCCAAGAAAACTTTCCCAGCCTAAGTCTTACACAAAGAACTTCCCTGGCAATAAAAACCCCAGCCTCACTCAGCACCTTGCAGCAGTAACCATCTCTCCCCTACAAAACCGCTGCCCAGGAGTCTTCTTTTCCCATCACCTCCCCACTCTTCACTTGCTCTAAAGAAACTTGTTCCTCTACAGGTCAGGGTGCCTTCTCTAGTGTCTGTGAACCCTTGCCCCTAGAGATTTTCCTATCATTTGTTGTTGTTAGGTGCCTTCGAATTGGTATCTGACTCATAGCAACCCTGTATACAACTGGCGAAACACTATCGTCAGTGCTTCTCTGCTGTTCATAGGGTTTTCAATAGAGGATTGATTATTGGGAGTGGGTTGCCATGGCTGTCTCCCAAGCCTACAGCACCTGGTGTTCCCAGGTGGTCTCCCATCCAAGTACAACCAGGCCCCACCCTGCTTAGCTTCCCAGATCTTACTGGATCAGATGCCACAGGGCTAGGGCTGCAGGCATTTTCCTATAATGGGTACTATTTTTTATATATAGTAGAGCTTAGAGATAAGGTTTACAAACACCTTTAAGAAATCATCACAAGGAAAACTGAGTCACCTAGAGAAACTTAGGTTGATCTGCAAAGGAACTTTGAAAACCCTGTGTTCCCTAGGTGAATAGGCAAAAGGATGTTTCTATTCCCTATGAGGTGGTAAAGAAGCCAGAGAATAGGACAGTTAAGCAGGCTTTTAGAAGGTAAAGTACCTTGGATAGACAAATTGGCAGACCAGAGAGAAGGGAGAGACATTCACATGGATTTGGGGGAAAGAACAGCAAGGAGTGGAGAGAAAGGAAAGAGAGGGCAGTGGAAGGAGGAAGGGAGGGAGAGGGAGAGAGAGAGAGACAGAGAGAGAGAGAGAAAGAGGTGAGCACACACCTATGGAAGAAGAGCCACAGGTACTGTTATTATTACCCTCAGTACAAACAAAGAACATGAGGCAGGAAGATCGGAAATGACTTTACCAAGGTCATGTGGTTGAGCAGGGAGTGAAGGGAGTTCTGTCTGACTACAAAGGTAGGGGGCTGGCCTGCCGCCTATCTCCTATCATCACCCTATCTGTTTTCTCATGCTGTCCTGCAAACAAGATGTAAGAAAAACAAAAGCCAGAATAGATTATCCTGATAAATATTTAATGCCTTGTGTTTTCACAGCTCCCTTATGACTAGAGATTGAATGTTTCACACCTGGGCAACACTCCACAAACAGAGCAGAAAGTGATTGTATATAGGCTCACAGCAAGATGAATGGGACAGGATCCAGGGTGAGGATGCTGGCCCATGGTGGGGCAGGTATCTCCAAATGGGTGTCTCCCTAAGGTCTCAGGCAGAATTCATTTTGTAGGTGCTTCTCAAAATGCTAAGGTTTGTAGGAATACTCTGACTTTTAGTGACTAGAAATCCTCAGGGATTACACAAACTTAAGTTTCATTATTAATAGTCATATTAATAGTCATTTTGGCAGTCTTTTATGTTTCAGTAACTTATATTTTCACCATTTCATAGCCTATTCATAACAACCTCATGAAGTAAGTACTTTTATTAACTCCATTTATAAGTAATAATATTGATTATAATGCTGAATATTGGACACTTACTGTATTATTTATGGGAGAAGGATGTAGTAGTCCACACCTGAAGCAATCCCCCAAATAATCAGCCATTGCAAATCCCATGAGTGTTGCTATGAGTTGGACATGACTCAATGGCACCTAACAACACTGTATTATTTATAATCCTCTACATGCGTATGTAAAGGGCTGGGGTTTAGTTCAATTGGTAGAGCGCCTCTCTGCAGTCTCTGAGGTCCTGAATTCAATTCCCAGAATTACAAAAATAGGAGAAGGATGTGGCAATGCACTCCTGAGGCAATGGAGAAACAGTCATTAAAATCCCTTTGAGGGTCACCATGAGTTGGAGATGACTCAACAGTGCCTAACAACAACAACATACCTTATGTAGATCATCTAAATCATTGAAAAATCATGTGAGTTTTAGAAAACTGAGATCCAGGTAAAGTACATCTGAATTTACATAGCTAATAGATGTTGGAAGTGGGATTTAAAAATAGTTTGAATTTTCACAAAGTGAATCCTCATGTCTAACATCCAGATCAGGAAATTGAACATAGTCATTATCCCAGGAGAACCCTCACACCCTTCTTTGATCTCTTGTTCTCCCTACTCAAAAGTAATCACTATCAACTTTTATCATCATTCATTTTGCCTGTTTGTGAACTGTAATAAATGGTTATCATAAAAGAACCAGTTGTTTTTATCTGTATTCTTTATTCAGTGTTGATGATGATGATGGTAGTGGTGGTGGTGATACTGATGTTATTTATATTCTTCTATGTTATTGCCAGATTTAGAAAAAGTTTGCTCAAGGTATTGCTTATTGTCTTAATTTTATGAATAGATAATACTTTACCCATTCTGTTGATAGATACTTTTGTTGTATTGAGGTTTAAATTATTTCTGCTGCTATAAATATCTTTTTGTGTATCTTTTGGGAATTCACATAGTTGTGCATTTCAGATATATATTCTTAGTGTTGGAATTGCTAGGTCGTAGGTTATATACATGATTAGCTTTTGCAAACACTATTAAACAGTTTGTCAAAACAGTTAAAAAATGTACACCCTCATCAGCAATTTCCATACACTTTTGCTAAATTTTGGTATTGCATGCGATTTTTATTTTAGTTATATTGGTGCCTGTGTAATGATACCACTTTGTGATTTGGATATGTATTTCCCCAGTAACTGATAAGGTTGAACACTCTACTCTTGAATATCACTTTAAAGGTTTTTCTCCCTCATTTATCTAATAATCTCTCTGTATTTTACTTCTTGGAATGCTATTGTTGTTAGGTGTCTTAGAGTCAGATTTGACTCATAAAGACTATGTACAACAGAATGAAACACTCCCAATGCTGTGCCATGCCCAACACTATGTCAGTGCTTCACTGCTATTCATAGGGTTTCTATGACTGATGGTTTTGAGATTGTTTTGGGAGTGGGCTGCCAGCTCCCTCTCCCATTTTTGTCATACTGGGGATAGAATCCAGTCCTCAGAGTGCACACAGCAAGCACTCTACCAATTGCACTAAACCCCAGCCCCTCTTGGTATGTTGTTGTTAGGTGCCATTGAATCGTGTCTGACTTATAGTGACTCTCATAGGGTTTTTGATGGCTGATTGTTTCAGGATTGCCTCAGGAGTGGATTGCCAAGTCCTTCTCCCATCTTGGTATGTAGAAGATTTTTATTAACCTATTTGTACATTTGATATTTTGCATGTGTATTATGTTTCAATTTAATTAAATATTTTAGTAAATAAAGCAGTGAGATTCTAGAGATTACATATTTAGCTATTAAGTTCATATTTGTAGAGTATTTTGCTTTAGTTATATTTTTCTCCTTGCACTGCTTAATGTCTCCTGAAATATTTAGGTGACAGATGCATTATTTCTGTTTTCAAGATTAAAAAGTAAAGCTTAAAGAGAATAGTTTTGAGTCAGTAAAGTGATGATATTGGTCCTAGAAACCATATCCTGCAAGTGCATGCATAGAATGTACAAAGTCCTGAATTTAATCCCCTATACCACAAGCCACAACAAAAAGTAACATATTTGAAGTAAGTAATTTTGTTAAGTTGTCCTTGTTGAATGTCTGTGTATAAGACATTTTGAAGCTTCTTCCTTATTATTAAATGTGATGAGACCCACTTCATGCCTCACCTTCTCCTAGAAGTATTTTCTGATCTCTCCACATTCTCAACACGTCTATAACACCATTTGCTTATATCATTATTTTGACTTAGATTTTTGGTTAGGTTTTATGCGTGAATGTTCTGTTTTTACAAGGAGACCCTGAGGACAGAATTTGCATTGATTCATTCCCTCCATGGTCATGGCTCAAATAGCATTAATAACACATCTAACCAAACAAAAGGGTATAGTGGGGAATCGTTTTTGCTGAGAATTTCATTCTCCTGATTTGGAATCACTGGCTATGATTTATCCTGAATGCTCATTCTTTGCATGTACACTGAAGATGAAATGGTGAGCAATCCCATTGGATTACCCACGTGAACCTCAAGTCTAATTATATCTGGCCACTGATCATTATGCAACCTGGAATATATCACTCATCCTTGTATTACCTTACTGTTCTTATGCACAGAGTGCACAAAGTAATGTACACCTCGTTATTTCTCAAGGTTAATAGGAAAGTTAAATAAGGTAGCATATATGAAACTCTTTACCAAACTGATTATCATCATAAAGCATTAGAAAGTCCAATTTCCCCGTTAAATATTGACCAATAGCTTCCTTCAGATGTTATCATATTTGGTGATAGGTACACTTAAGGACAAAAACTTTCCATTAAAAAACATCCATAATGTTGAAATATTAGACACTATGACTGCTTGAGGAAGATGTTTGGTTTTTTTTTTTTTTTTTTTTTTTTTTTTGAGTCAAATTGCTTTCTGTCAATTGTAATGTCCCAGTGGGAGCACTAGGAGGTGAAAGAGGAAATAGAAGGTACTATTGGATGCAAGATCTTGAGATGTCTTTTTGGATGATGAATGCAACCCCATTTCTCTTTAGTTTACCATTACCAGCATAGTAGGCTATATGATTATCTGCTTCAAATGGGCCATGCCAGTCCATTTTAGTTCATTAATGCCTAGAATGTCAATGTTTATGCACTCCATTTGTCTTTTAACAATTTCTACCTTTCCTAGATTCATACTACATACATTCTATGTCCTAATTATTAATGGATGTTTACAGTTTCTCCTCATTTTGAGTCATACCACATCAATAAATGGAGGTCCTACAGTCTTTACTCAATTTCTGTCATCAAGGTAGACTCTACTTTGAGGAGACAACTCTTCCCCATTGTCTTTTGAGTGCATTCCAACCTGAGGGGCTCATTGTCCAGCACTGCATATGACAGTGTTTCTCTGATATTCATAGGGTTTTCAATGGCTACTTGTTCAAGGAACAGGTCGCCAGGTCCTCTTCTTTACTCTGTCTTAGATTAGAAGCTCAGCTGAAACCTGTCCACTATGGGTGACTCTGCTGGTATCTGAGATACTGGTGGCATAGCTTTCAGCCTCATGGTGACATGCAAGCCCCCACAATAAGGCAAAGACCATCAACTGCTCATATGTAACTTTAAACTAAAACTGAAGAAAATAAGAACAAGTGTACGTGTATGAGAGCCAAGGTATGACCTTGAGTATATCCCACCTGAGTTCAGACACCACCTCAAGAACAGGTTTACTGCATTAGACACAAATGATAGAAGACCATTGAGTTGTGGCATGACATCAAAGATATCATTCATGAGGAAAGCAAAATGTTATTTAAAAGACAGGAAAAAAAGAAAAGACCAAATTACAGGCCAAAAGAGACTCTGAAACTTGCCCTTGAATGTCGAGCAGCTAAAGTAAAAGGAAGACGTGACAAAGTAAAAGAACTAAACAGAATATTTCAAAGGGATAAATAAGCAACAGTCAAATATTATAATGATATGTGCAAAGAGTGGGAAACAGAAAACAAAAAGGGAAGAACATGCTATTTTGCTCAAGCTTAAGGAATTGAAGAAAATTTTCAAGCCTCGAGTAGCGATAACAAAAGATTCTACAGAGAAAATATTAAATGATGAAAGAAATATCAAAAGAAAATGGAAGGAATACACAGAATCATTACACAAAAAGAATTGGTGGATGACTAACCATTTCATGAGGTTGCATACAGTTAGGAACCTATGGTATTAAAGGATAAAGTAGAAGCTGCTTTGAAGGAATTAGTGAAACACAAGGCTCTGGGAATTGATGGAACACCAATAGACATTTTTCAACAAGCAGATGTAGCACTTGAAGTGCTAAAATATTTATGGAAACCAAAAGGCAGTTTTTGGAGCAGAACAAGGAAACACTGCTTGGTTTAACCTCAAGAAAGGTATACATCAAGGCTCTATCCTTTCACCATATCTCTTCAATTTCTATGCTGAGCAAATAATCCAAGAAGCGGACTTTATGAAGAACATGGTATCAGGACTGGAGTAAGACTCGTTAACAACCTGTGTTATGCAGATGGCACAACTCTGCTTGCTGAAAACGAAGGAGATTTAGATTGTTTACTGATGAAAATCAAAGAACATAGCCTTCAGTATGGATTGCCCCTCAACATCAACAAAACAAAAATCCTTACAACTGGGTCAGTATGCAACCTTACAATAAATAGAGAAAAGATTGAGGTTGTCCATGATTTTGCTTTACTTGGTTCTACAATCAACACCCATGGAAGAAGCAGCAGTCAAGAAATCAAAAGATGCATTGCTTTGGGAAAAGCTGTGGCAAAAATCTCCTTAAAGTTTTGAAACGTAAAGATGTCATGTTGGAGATGAAGGTGCGCCTGACTCGTACCATGGTATTTTCAGTTGCATTGTATGGTTGTGAAAACTGGACAATGAACAAGGGTGACAGGAGAAGAATTGATGCTTTTGAAATATGATGCTAGAGAAGAACGTTGAATATACCATGGACTGCCAAAAGAACCATCAGATCTGTCTTAGAAGAAGTGCAACCAGAGTGTTCTTTGGAAGCCAGGATGGCTAGACTGCCTTTACATATTTTGGACATTTACTCAGAAGGGAACAAGCCCTGGAAAAGAACATAATGTTTGGGAAAGCGGCATATAAATGGAAAAAAAGGGCTTAAACATAAATAAGATTGTGTGTCTGGCACAGAATTGGGGAATGTTTCATTCTATTTTACATAGGGTTGCTATGAGGTGGACTGACTCAAGGGAACCTAACAACAACAACACTGGGCGCAAATTAAAGAATGATAGAATTTGTTGATAGAATTTAGGGATAGATATGCCTAAATTGGGAGAAAAAATTAGCAATTGTCAAGATTTAACAGTAGCTTATAAAACATCTAGTTGAAGTTTTTCATAGATGATTTTTTCTACAACTTGCCTTTTGAATAATGTGCCACAGGAGAACCTTTACAAATAATTTCCATTTCTAAAACCTCAGCTCATTTTGGGTTCCATTTATACCACCCTGTTTTCTTGGCTACATCCATACCACCCTGGTGTCTGATCTCATCAGATCTCTGAGGCTAAGCACACTCAAGCCTGGTAAGTACTTGGATGGGATACCACCTAGAAATACTGAGTGACCAAGCAGTCCACCCCAGAAGCAATCAGCCATCTATGTTCCTATGAATAGCAGAGAAGCACTGAGAACAGTGCTAGCCATGGTATTGTTGGGGAGTGTTTCCTTCTCTTGTACATAGGGATGCTATGCACTAGACCTGATTTGATGGCACCTAACAACATCTTTTCTGGCTAATTTCCAATGTTCCCCCTTACTACTTGGTCCAGCAACCAGCCCCAAATAAATCAGAAGGGGTCTCTGACCTTTGCAACAGGATCAAGTACCCTGGCTTCCATTTTCCAGTCTTATACTTTAGATTCAAGACCACAGTGAGAAAAGGCAATCAAAATTCCTGCTGTTTGGAAAAAATAAAATACCCACTTTTGGTCATGTTTACAAACAGGGAACAGTAACTGAGGACAGTTAGGGTGGTGCTTGGAAACATCGGTGACACTGACTAGTCTCAGCGAACTAAGAGAGGGCATACTGCAAGACAAGAGGACATGAATAAGCCTTTCTCACTAGCTTATGCTCAAGTTCAGAAAGATTAGAAAAGGAGAAAAAGTCTTGGCAATGGCCAGCTCCCTGATCTTAACCTGCCTCATTCTTTGTTCCCTGTGCCAAACTGAATGCCAGCTGGAAATGTCCCAACTACCATGGTCGATCAAATACAGAGAACTTTTAGGCCAGAGTTTTGTTTTTTCTTTCCCCAGACTGCTGTGAAGTCAGCTGTGCTGCCTGTATAAATGTGACCTACAGCCCTTTATGTGCCAGATGTGAACAGATGTGCACTTAGCATGACTTCTTTATGCCAGCCACCACTTAGTGGAGCCGCTGATTAGAAGAGACAAGATAGAAAAAGAAGCAAATGTGACTTTATAACTGGCTAATTCAGCAATACAGCCTTGCAAGCTAAGCAAAGGTTGAGGATCTCGGCAAAATGGGACCAGGCTGGAAAAAGCAAGGTCAAAGGAAAAACAAAGAAAGATAGAATCCAAAGGAGAATGGGTGAAGGCTGTAAACTTTCTTTTCTCAAGCTTTATTGTCTTAAGAAGATGCTGATAAGGGCAGGCTTTACAAATTTAGCAAGAGAGCATGCTAACACACAGGTCTGTTTATTTAAAGGCATAAGATGTAGTAGCTGATCTCAGAATGCTAAGAAACCCTAGGTTAGCTTTCATGAAGAAATACAAAGCATAAATGTTTTGCCTTTCAGGCAAGATATGGCACTATAGATATAGATGATAAATAGAGATATATAGATATAGAAGATACCGATATACACAAAAGGAAGACATGCAAGTGGAAGGGGAACGGTTGGTGGGGAGGTGAACATGAGCAACATACAAATGTTATGCATATATGGAAATGTCATAATGAAACTCATTAAGCTGTGCACTAAAAATTTGTAATAAAAAGTAAAAATCATAAGCAAAAGAAACATCTATTTGACTTTATAGTCTATTCAACAAATACTTTCTAGAGGCTTGCTTGTAAAGGATTTATCTGTGGCATCTGATCCCAACAGATCTCAGAATCTAAGCAGGGTCAGGCCTGGTTAGTACTTGGATGGGAGACCACTTGGGAACAGCAGATACTGTAGGCTTGAGAGAAGGACCCGGCAACCCACTCTCAAAAATCAATCCGCCATTGAAAACCCTATGAATAATAGACATAGGGTCGCAATGCGTTGGATACCAATTCCATGGTACCTAACAACAACAACAACAAGTGGATGATGGAAAGAGGAAAAAGATGAAAAGTAAAGAATAGATCTTTCCTTAAAAGAGTTCTCAGTACCATGAGGGAGAAAGATCTACTCATAAACGATTGATATGAGGCATCACCATGTGCTTTGGTGATGTGATGAACACTCAGGACTGGGCTTTGGGTTATGAGCAGGGATGGGCACCTGAAGTTCTCAACACCAGGCAATTTTGTCCCCTGAGGGACATTTGACATTTGGGACAGATATTGTTGGTTGTTATAACAGGTAAAAATGAGGTTCATAGTGCCATGTAGTGAGTAGGGGATAGAGGATAGGGATGTGGCCAAATATCCTAAAATGCACAGACCAGCACCAGCAAAGTTTAGCTAGGCCCAAAATGGCAGGAATGCCACAACTGCAAAACCCTGCTTTAGATCTGGGATGGGGAGAGGGCATTTCTGTCAGAAAAAATATTTTAAACAAAGAGCTGGAGCTATTTGAGAACAGCAAACAAGTCACCAAGACTGAGCACAGGCTTCTAGTAGAGGTTTAGGACATTAGAAGAGGTGATTACTACGTTATAGCACTTTGAGTAGCCCAAGGGGGATCTGGGGTTTCAGCTTTGGTTAGGCAAAAGACAGGCATAGAAGCATTTTCTAAAACAATATGGTTTGGGTGAACACATAATTAGTACAGTGATTTGTACAAAAGGAGCCTCTATGAGAAAGACTGGAGAGGGAAAGAATGAAAGTGGGATGATCAACTGAGAGCTCAGACAAGAGCCTGGAACATGGTAGAATGAAGTTCTATACTGAGACAGTAGAGGTGGGAACCACGAACTGTAGGAACTAAATGGAAGATGCTCTATGAGAATTATAGAAAGTAGGGTATGGCTTGTACCTGAGGGGAAGATTCAAGCAGGATACTGGCATTTATTCAGCAGGCTCTGGGTACACTGGAAGGAGTAAGCCAAACTTTAATAATCTTCTGCTGTGTGTTTTATATTGTGGAATTTATTACTTACAGAAACACTATGCACAGGCTAATATAATCCTTTTCTTTCTAGTTTTTGGTTTTGTTTTGTTTTTTAACAGATATGACAAACAGGGTGACCTAACAACCTGGTTTGCTCAGAAATAAGAAGTTCCTGACACATGAGGCTTTCAGTGTTAAAGAAAGGTGAGTTCCAAGCAAATCAGAACATGCTCATCATTCTAGCATCTGGGCTCAGAGAGTTTAGGTAAGTTGATCAGGCTCATACTACTGAAAAGGAACAGAGCCACAATTCACCACCACTCTGCCCAAACTCCACATCTTCCTCTCCACAGCACATCATCTCAAGGGAATACCTACAACACTATATAGAAAAGCAGGGAAGAGGCAGAAATATACTTGATGTGGATCAGGGAGGAAACTGGGGAGCAATGATCTGTTTTGGAAAGTTGACATTCAAGTTTTCTAAAATAGGAGTTTTCCCTACTGAGGTTTTGGATGTCTTTCTTTTCTGCCTTCCTCAGGCACTCCTCCCTGGTTTTGTTTCCACACTGTGGAGAGTGGATATTTTCATGCCTGGATAATTATTGGTATTTTAAGCTTGGGATCCAGACTCTGAGTAAAGGTGTGATGTGCATCTAATGATCATCTGGTTAATGAGATCTCCTTGTGTCAGAATGCTTTCTTCAGTTTTCCCAAGAAGCAGAGACCATTCCAGTATTGGACAGGCCCAGGCTGCAGCTGCCAGACATTGTGGAGCCACGGTGCTGAGAAGGGAATCAGTGAAAGATTGTAGAATGCTGTTACTCCCTTGTCCCGAACTGCTGCTCATTTTCTTATTCAGTCAGAGAATAGAGGTATCAAGTCCATTTGGGAACTTGTAAGAAATTCAAATTTATAGCCCTACCTGGACCTACTGAATCAAAATCTTTAAGGCAGATCAAGAAATGTGTTTTTTTCAAAAGTTTTTAATAGACTATCAACATTACTAAATATTTTAAACTCTAAAATTCAGGAGACAAAATTGAGGACTTATGTAGGCACTTGTATATTTTATAGTCTGTTGTATCTAAGTCACTCAGGCATTGTGCCTGAAAGCACCCCTATGCAATGCATCAAGAAAGAATGCATAAAAACACTTTATTAATGGACACTGATATTTGAATTTCATATAATTTCCATTTATCATAAAATATTCTTCTGATTTATTTTTGTCAAAATATAAGACCCAAACCATCATGTAATGGCATACAAGTGGGGTATTCAGAATTTGTCCTCTGCTATAGTTTAAGGAATCCTAGTTTAGAGAATCTAGATTGAATGAAGGAAGAGGAAGCATCTTCATTCTTTATAAAAATATGTATAAATATTTGTTGAGTAAATGATAAAGTATCTAGAATGGAATTTCCTCCAAAATGAGATGGAGAGTGGGAGGAATAAATGATAAAAGTTGACTATGATTTGATAATTGTGGAAAGTACTTAATGGGCATATATGGTTAGGATTTTGTTTTCTGTGGGGTACACACCTTGCTGGTCTGGCCCAAATGTTCAGATGGGAAGCATGGCCATGCACACAAATAACTAACCACAACTCATTGGGGACCCTCAGGTGAGGTGTATGGAGGGGGGACAAAGGAAAAGCCTTGAACACTTCTGTCTTGTAGGGACTGAAAGCAACTCTTTATTTTCTCTATCTCTGCCCTCATAAGGGCAGAGAGGAACCCATTCAAGTGCACAGCTATAACAAGTGTTTGCAGCCTAAGTGCTGCAGCTCTATTGCTACCTCAGGGCAGCAGCAGGTCTTCTGCTTCTGGTGCTGGGACTGGAGACTGTTCTCAGCACTGGGTCCAAGAGGCTTTCCTCATCTTTCCTGTAGTCCCTCTTTCCTTGAGAGCATCGTCTAGTTGTCCTGGTCTCGGTGTTCAAGAGGTGAGATGCCTCCGTGTTGCTGGTCAAATCCAGAAAGAATCCTTTCCTTGGTGGTGGTCCATGTGTGATGGAGTGGCAGAGCAGACCAGCAGCAATCAACCCCTCATCAGGAAATTAGCCAGCAGCTCTCAGCATCACCATCAACAGCAGCCTCACATGCAGAGTGATCTTTGTTTATATAGTACTTGGGTAACTGCCTTAACTTCCTGAAGATGACAATTAGGTGGGGCCTGAGGGGCTGGATGCAAACAATTTAGGAGTGATAGTCAAATAAAGAGTTAAACCAGATGTCACTCCTTGTGCAATTAAGGGGAGATCCTCGATTACCAATCAGGGGGCAAGATGAGGGTTGGAAAATTCCCTACAGTTTTCTGTACATTTTTTACATTTATAATTGTTAATAAGAAAAAAAGCATTTTTTTTCCAAAAAAGTGATGTGTGAGGAAGCTGTAGATGTATTAATATTGAACTACAATAACATATCCCTTAGTGATGGGAACATGTTCTGAGAAATATAGCATTATGTGATTTTGTCATTGTGGAAACAGATTGTACTTACACAAACCCAGATGGTATGTCCTACTACAATAGCAATGTAGTATAGCTTATTGCTCTTAGATTAAATCCTGTATAGCATGTTACTGAATGAAATTATGTAGTCAATTGTAACACAAATGTATCTGTGTTCTGTGGTTGTGGTTGTTGTTGTTGTTGTTGTTGTGTACCATTGAGTCAGGTCCAACTCATAGCAACCCTACCTACAACAGATGAAACACTATCTGATGCTGTGCCAAGCCTGGAAGTATTGTCAGTGCTTCTCAGATATTTATAGGGTTTAAAATGGCTGATTGTTTCAGGAATGGGCTGTCAAGCCCTTCTTCCAAGACTACAGCACTAGTATTCCCAGGCAGTCTCCCATCCAAGGATTAATCAGGGCTGATTCTGCTTAGCTTCTGAGATCTGATAAGATCGGACACCAAGGTGGTATGACTGCAAACATATGTGTATCTAAACATACCTACACAAGGTAAAAGCCAAAATCCATAGCAAAGCATACCTTTCACAATATGGCTATAATGAGTTTTTCCAGATATTCCTCATTCCATCCCCTTTCCAACATATTGTATGCTTTGCAGTAAAATAATTATATGTGCAGAATTTAAAGTCATTAAATCATGCTATCACCAAATTCTGACCCTGATTCTGACTGTGTGATACTGGAAAAATTCCTCTGCTTCTCTGAGCATTGGGAAACACATCTACAAAATGTGAATCATAAAAATGCTTATTGTACATGGCTGTCATGGAAATTAAGTAGCAAAGTATATAAAAAATGTGGAGTATTGATTCTGATACTAGGTAATAATTCAAAAAATGTGTCTATCATTGTTAATAATTATAATTATTTAGCCATTTATTCCTTGATCCATTAGACAAATTTTTAATGAGCTCTTCTGCAATGCCAGACACCATGCTAGGCTCATACAAGAAAATTCATCATTCTAGAAATACATTATGCACTTTCATGATATCATGTTTTTGTTTAGGCCCTATTAGTTTTATGGATTATCCTTCCAACTTCTGTCTGGTGAATTTACAATTAATTCATACTTCTCTACGCTCAAGATTGAGCTAATGCTTTCCTCCCAATTCCAATGCTGCTCCAAGAATTATTCATAACTTCTTTCTCCATATCATCCCAAAATTCTGCTCCACTCACCACTTCAGTAGTTATAACCTGGCTTCTTGACTACTATCTGCATATTGACCTTTTCCTATAGATTCTGAAATCCTTTAAGAAAGGATGGGTTTTTAATTTCCATTTGTGCCTTCAGAGCCTTGAATCTGTTCCAGTTAGAGAGGAGACGGTGAGTATCTTTATTTATTTTAATAATTAGACAAGTTAATTGGTGTTGGTAGCCTGAGCTTGCTTGCTGTGGATTGGGGGGTCATTAGAGTGTTGGTCATACCTTAGCTGATTGGGGAACCATCTGTTCAAATCAAGGGGAATATGAAGTTCTCCTACCCTCAGTGTAAGTGCAGATGAAGGGAGAGAAAAATGAGAAATAAGATCTCAAATAAGTGGCCAGTATGTTCAGCAAATATTAAATCAAATGAAACTGAGACATTGCAATGACCAATCTCTCTTTTCATATAGTTAAAAGGAGTGTCAGTGAAGTACAATGACAAACTTTCATGACTTTTGGCTCAGTCATCCATTCAACAAACCTATTTTGTGTTACTATGTGCCTGGCTCTCCAAGATGAAGAGAAGCTATTCCATTTTCTTCCTATGGCATCATGTGATTTGTATGCATATCAATAGACTTCTGCGGGCATCTTCAGCTATAAGCAGCTATAACACAGTTGTCTCTCTTGGTGGGACCAGCATTTCCATAGGACAAGAGGATTGGGTGAGGAAAAACATTGTCCAAGCAATTACATTTATCAGGATTCACATTTTCTTCTCAGGTCAAACTTGTAAATTACTTCCTGCCTGGCTTTGAGATTCCTGCAATCTACATCCAGTTCTCTATTTTTTTGGAAAATTAACTTAACAATCCACTTTCTGCTTTTGCATTTTTATAGTTGAATGGATTAGATGTGGCAATGGTTCATAACTTTGTCACAAGAACAATTTCAGATCTAATGATAGCTCTGAATTTTCTCCCCAGGAGGAAAAAATTGGACACATACACCCAAAGACACACATACACACAAATATATAAATACACAGTTTTGTTGTGTTCACAGCTAACACAGGGGGTATGATTTCCATACTAAGAACTATTAGTCTTGGGGCTCTAAGACATTTATTTATTTTTGTTGCTTGGATTTACATATTTATTTATTTACTTATTTTAATACAAGTTTATTAAGATGCAATTCACATATTATACAATTACTCACTTTAAGTATATAATTATTCCTAATTTGCTCATAGTGTTGTGTAACCTTCACCACAATCATTTTTAGAACATTAAGATTTCCATCACGTAAAATAGAAACTCTGTAAGCATTAATGTTCATTCTCCAATTCTTTCCCAACTCTACACCAATCCTTTTCCTGCCTCCCAGCTCTCAGCCCAACCTCACACTCCCAGGCAATCACCTGCCTACTTTCTGCCTTTATATATAATTTATCTATTGTGGACACCACTTTTTCAAGGAAAAAAATTCCTTCTCTATACTAATTATTATTTTCTTCTACTTGTATGATTCTATCATGTGGCTTTTGCTCAAAATAATTTTCCTGGTGGACCTGTCAGACCTGAGGTGTGACCAAGCACTTGAACTCCTTGCTCTGTCTCCCTCAGTGTAGGACCACAAAGCAAAATGGTTAGGGAACAGCCACACATCCACTCATAATGGGTTGTTAGTAGTGGGGAGAGGAGAAAGAAATGGAGTTTCTAGGCATAACACGATGTATGTCTCCTGTCTGCCATGCTGGGTTTCACTTATTGAATTAGGACAAATTGGGACTCTCATAAACTGTGATATAAATCATTATCTCGAGTTACCAGATGCAGTCGCACCAGGGTAGAGCACTGTTAATAACTCTGCTGGATTAGGACTGATTGGAACAATTTGAAACTTGTTTCTCTCAGCTTGATCAGCCTCATTGTAACCACAGCAATTATCCCATTTCACTTTCAATGGCTCAGCACAGACATGTTGCTGCTTTATATCCATCCTTCTTAATGAAGCCAGCTCAGACTTTTGTTCGTTTGTCAAAGAGCTATCCCACTGCAAATGATAAATAACTCCACCCCTTGGGGTACAAGGTAGATGTTTGCAAGGCTGAGCTCTCCTACTGGCTCGACAAACACAATTCATATGTTAGTTATTTCATGGATTTATTTCTTCATTTTAATTCTCATATTTGAGCCGTTGCTAGTTGCCGAAAAAAGAATGTGTTAGGTTGTGAGATCAGAAAGAGTTGGATTAAACTATGTAGTGTTGCACCTGCATCATTGCTTCTCTCCTCATAGGGGCACAATTTATAGGACAAGATACATCTGATAATCATCATCACCATCACTATCATCCTCACAATAATGGCTATGATGTGGTGGCTCTCTGCAATGCTCCAGGCAGTATGTTAGCTTAACCAATTTGTATATAAGAATCTCATAGCAAGGGTTGTCACAGAGCTGCAAAGAAGTTTATAGGAGAGAGCTCAATCTTTGGACTAAATTGATTAGTAAAGACCTCATGGAGGAAGAAGCATATGAGCAGGACCTTAAGGAACAGAGTATATTGAGCTTGATAGGTGAAGAGTGAGGAAGAAAGTACATTTCCACAGAGGGAAAAGCATGATTTAAAAATAACCTTCATTACTTCGTCTTTTGACAAAGTAATGATGAAATAGTAAGTGGCACAGAAAGGATTTAAAAATTGTCAAATGAGGATCCTTTTTAAAACCTTACAAGCCTGGACTAGTTGCCAATTAAGTACAAATAAATATTAAACACGTATTCAACATTTAGTGTATTTGTGGCCCTCAAGCCACAAGACATCCAGGACCTCTTACATTTATTAGCTTTTAATATAACAAAGATTTTTACATCACTTTGGTGACTATGAAGGTAAATAAAAACTCAGTGCCTTAATGGGCTTCTTGTTCATCTGAGGAGATGAAAAAGGTTTTGTGTTGGAAGTTCATATCAAAATGCAAACAAGAAGATAACAAGGAATAGATAATCAATTGAGCATTTTTCTACCCTTCACTCCTACACTCGACCTGGTTCTTTCTGACTTAAGAATATTTCCACAGAGACACAGAGAAGCTATTCCTGTCATGTACCCCTTCTAAATCAAGTACTCCTGATTTTGATTTAATATCACAGTGCCATTTAAAATACTTTTTATAACCGGTAATATCTTTTGGTTGGAATATCTTATTTTAAGAAAATCTATCTATCTATATATGCATATATATAGTTATTAATAACTCTCATATACTCAACTTTAAGGGAAAAAATAAAATTTACCTAAAACATTGAAGCTTGCTTTCATTCTCAATTGCACCATAAAATAAGCAATATGGTGATTTGATTTCACTTTCTGTTTATACATACAGGGTCCACTGTAAGGTATTACTAGTGTATTAATATCATTCCTTCTTTGGTATACCCACATAAGTTTTTGAGATATAGCCATGTTGATAGGGATAACCTTAGGCCATTCATTTTTACTGTTTCATGTCATCCCATGGAGGTAAATTTGGCTGTCTTTATAAATTTTGATATGTGTGCCTCCCCCGCTGAAACCAAAGCTCCATGATGGCCTAAAAGGCAAGCTGTCCTCACCTTCATATTCACTGTGCCCTGCACAACACCAGGCATAGTGCAGCACTTCAGTCACTATGTCCTGAATAAGTTAACGTGCCTACAAGAGAACAAGAACTTCATTACATATGGGAATTGCTGTGAGAAAAGATGGTATTTGTGGTTCACCTCCACAATATTTTTACTCCTTTGAGAATTGGATACAAGATAAAGAAAACTCAAGAAGGTGGGAAACCAGAGGTATATATGAGGTATAATGGCTTGGCAATGACCTATGTAAGAAAAAAATAAATGAGAAGTCATGCTGGGTAGAATTTATGGGGCGGAGCTGGAGTGATGAAAGCTTGGGGATGACTGACATGTGAAGGAGGCCGGTGAGTTTCCTATCCGTTTGCTTTGCTGACATCTGCTGACTCTACTCAATACCTGCTGGCTGTCAGAAAGAGAGGGCAGACCTCCACTTAGATGCCTGTCTGTAAGGAGGGAAGTACTGGGTGCTGTGGTGCCCTCTTGTAATCCCAGATACTCAGGAGACTGAGGTAGGATCACAAGTTCAAGGCCAGAGGCAGGATGCACAACATAGTGAGACCATTTATCAGAATAAGAAATAAAAAAGGAGATGGGGCGCAACTCAGTGGGGGAGCTCTAGGCTCACATGTTCAAGGTCCTGGGTTCCTCTCCCCAGTACTGTAACAATAATAATTAAAAATCACAGTACAGAGGTATCTTCTAACTGGAAAACTGTAAATTTGAATTCTCTACTTCAGCTAATCTTCTCACACTTAAATCTCTACTACGATACTGGCTAACCTCCCTGCCTTCCCATTTCCCATACGCTCTGTGAGGATTTGGCCAGTGACAAAGTTTGATACCTCCTCTTTTTTCTCCTCCTCCTCCACTTTCTCCTCCCCCTCCTCCTCCCCCCCCCTCCTCCTCCTCCTC